>JAOEGT010049425.1:0-20049 GCA_025447795.1 Speoplatyrhinus poulsoni
AACACAGCCCTCAGGTTCATAGGGGCACCCAAACCTCTCCACCACGATAAGGTGATGGTTCCCGGAGAGGAACCAACGCGATTTAATTGCAGCTCCATAAAAGTATTGAATAAAATGTAAAAAGAAAATACAAAACTTGAGGAAACAATATTATTCAAAATATGTTATTTTGCATTGGCTTCACATCCACATTAAGATAGGTTTTTCCAAATTGTGATGATAATGCAGATAATAATGATAACACAGTATAAATGTATTAAATACCATTTACAATAAAGCTGTACTCGGAAAAAGAAAATGATAAAATTACCATAATTATTCTCTATTCTCTCAAATGAAGATAGAAGTTATCTGGCATAGCAAGTGATAATGTGCTGTAATTAAATTTTTTATTTCATATGAAATTATAAAAGGATTTTATTTGTTAGTTACACTCACTTCCTGAATTGACTGATTTAATTGTATGCATGCACACAAACACAGACACACACAAATTCCCAAGGAGGACACACGAGGTCTCTGAAACAGGGTATCCCAAACTTGGTTTTATTGGTGGTGCCAGAAGTACCATTTAAGATGAGAGCAGTCACAGTTAGTGGTAACAAATGAACAAATAAAGTCCCTATCATTTGATGTGCAACTCCCTCCCACCCCCTCAAAAAAGGAAATAAACTTTCAAAAACATGATGTACACACAATTGCCACACACACCAAGAACGTGCCTAAAAAATAAAAACAAAAACATTGTATTACTAACATTATGATCGCTGTTAAAAATCAAACCGAATAAAACAAACTAACAATTGGTCAACTCCACCCCATGTGAATTATGAGAGATTAGAAAGTAATGGCAGAGATGAGATGGGGCAGGAGGTAAAGGCGGGAATAGACAGAGGTGAAGTAGAGGAAAATGAGAGAGAATAGTGAGGAAAAAGCTCTACGCAAACCACTTCTCCCAAAAAGGCAATACATGTTATTCTTGAGTGTAGTGAGTTTAAATAAATATGTAGAATTAATTATTTACGGTTGGCGTGGCAACAATAAAGTCTAGCCCACAACACTGTACAGTATTTACATATTATTAGCATCTCTTTAATGACAAAATAACCTTTAGATGTACACATTTCTTGCCCACTGTCAGAGAATACAGTACAGCCACGGTATTAGAAATAGCAAGCAGTGACGTTTTTTTTTTACACAGAAACCATGCAACTCTCATATAGATAATTTATTTAAGATACATAACTCCTTAACATCTCATCTCTCATTCAATAACAGCAGATATTGCCTTTTTTAATTCTCTTAATTTAATTAATTTGTTAATAATGTGCAAGTTGCCCCAAACAAAATGAAATCAACTTAAAATACATACCGTTGTTAAATTCTAAATACTTACAAATACTACAAAAACAAGTTGAAATCAGAACAGAAATACAAACAAGACAAATGTGAACCTGATTCTGTACAACATTCGAATCATTATTTTGTCAACACAAGCGGTTGGGATTCTCTTAACCTATATACAGACATGTTAGCATTCATGCAGTGTCAACAAGAAGCACATTGACATTCCAAAATATGGAAAACATGGCATTGGGATATTAGGCTGAGCAGGGGAGAAGCTAGAGAGAGACATACAGAAAGAGAACAGACAGAGATGCTGATTTTATTTACTTCGCGGGCAGATAGAAAGAGGGAGAGAAAGAGAGACATACAGGTAGTGAAAGACAGAGACAGATAAACACTAAAGCAACACATGCTGGGCAGCAGAAGTCTGTTTCAAACTCACTGACCCAGAAGTCAATGTATGGCTGTAACTTCATATTTAGTATTCGCCTTCATTCGCTCTGAGGACAGAAGATAAGTGTTGTTCCCCCACAGGGCTTTATTTAGCATGAGGTCACTTAAATAGTGTGTGCAGGATATCGGTCCGTTCACGTGTCTTTCCGATTGGTCTGTCCCGTAGACAGTGAAGACACTGATGTGTTATCGATGTTTAAATCTGGTTCTCAACAGATTCAACACCATGTTTCTTTTTTATATATATATATATATATATATATAGTTCTTTTACACAATAGAAATAATGTCATTATTGTTTACATCTTAGCAACAACAAATAACATAAAATAAACAAGAAATCAGCTGTTGTTTACATCTGAAGCAACACTGTTATTGGTTACATTAAAACAATGTGGTCATTTTAAGTCAGAGACGGCAACCAGTGCAAGTGTTTTCCTTCATTTAAAACCAACCTTTTCTGTATACCCTGCCATTTACCCAAGCCCAAAATAAATGGGGAAACAACTGCAGTATACAAAGCGTTAGTTTCCCCCTTAGCATTACATACACTACAGCAATGGACCAGAACTCATATTGCCATAAACCAACTCTATTAACTCTATTCAATTTTTCCTTCGACATTTAAAATTCAAGAGAAAGTCTTTTTATATACTTCAATAATTTATTTTTAAGAACATATATGTTACTTGCTCTGGTTTGATCTACTGAGTCACAACTGGTTATACTTATTGAAAATGAAAAAGAGGCCCTGCTAGCAACTTCTCGCTACTGTATCTACTATCAAAACATTTTGGGTGGTTTGGGTGGATGACCTGTGGCAATTTTGTGTCAACATTGTATGTTCAACAATTGTGTTGTAATTGTTAACAAATGAGCCACACTGTACAACCTTCCTTGTTATAGGTTCATTGCATTTCCTTTACATTTTAAAAGTTTAAAAACAGTTATTCTGTTATACAGTAGCTATCATTACATTTTAGTGTACACTACAGGCTGTATCAGACAAAATATCGATGTCACATTGAACAATGAGAAATATTTGGTGTTATTAAAGATCTGTTAGAAAAACCATTATAGATCTGATTGCAAACAGAATTCTCTCATAGAAATATTTCCCTTTAGCAAAACAGGGGTAAACTGCCACTCCAAGGCCTTTGCATGAGAACTACCCTCATTTAGAGCCAGAAATTATATAAAGAATTAGCAAACAACCCAACAGATCTACCAGTCAGACACGCTATTAACGATTTCTGACATCATGCATGTAGTGTATGATTTTGTAACCTCTGTAAGCATTAGCTTATTGGCATGCAATGTCATAACTGACATGGAACTGTCACTAAAAACTAATTTAATAGCACAATTCATGTCCCAAATACCATCAACTATTTTGTTTGCCAATGCCTTACTAATACAATACATGGCTCTTTGCTATGCAAATTTATCACAAGGGTTAGATATTTGAGTACAGAAGAGATTTCTCTGCCAGCTTCTTATAAATGGACCACACCTACCAGATTACAGTAGATACTCCACATGACATATATAATACCACCATTATACAAATCAAATAAAAAAACACATCAGCAGGAATGAAACATCCACAACAGAGCTCTCGGTATATAGATTATGGAGTTAGAGAAGGCCTGATTCAGATCTCAGTGGATTTGGCTGATGATTTTTTAAATTAGTTAACAGTCTTAAATGTAAAACTCATCTGGCAGTCTGTTTTAAGAAATATATTTTAGCATATTTCACAACACATGATTACAATTATTATAGGTTAATTGCTTTAAAAGTGTTGTATTTTTCAAGACAATGAGAAAAATATTATACTGAAATATACTAAATATGTATTTCTTTTGCACTTAAGACTGCTTTAGTAAGAAAGCTAATTGAGGACAGTGGATATAACATGTAGCCAGTCAGTGTTCACTTTTCTAAAACCTTTTTATTATTATTTAAGGTTTATACCCCAATGGACAATAAGGTTTATTAGAATTGTTCGCTGCTGGTCAGCATTAGAGAAGTTTTTCTCATAAAGCCCTTGATGATTTTGATTGACATACTGTACAGATCAGCCAGAAAGAGGTGCTTACACATGATATGACATGAAGCTGAATGCTTTTTAGCCAATGGGCAAGAGACCGCCAATAACAGAGGCTGTTAACAAACAGAGAGCCAATGAGGTTTCACAGAGAGCGGTGCCTAACGTCTGCACTCTATTGCAACATTATGACTGATACAAGATGTCATTGAAGAAACCCCATACACCTCAACACCATTGGTGCAAACACTGGTGCATTTCTCAACAGTTTCAAACGGTATGTGGCCATATTGTCTCTTCAGACAGAGCCATATTAAAGGTAAATGCACAATAACCACTTGAATTAAAAACCCCTTCATTAATTAAATTAGACCTTATCTCATTGTAACTGTACAGAAAACTACAAATAAGAGGCAAAAGGGCTTATTCAGAAATGCTTAACATTACCAAACCATAACCAAAGAGAAGTGGAGCTAAATACACTCAGCTCTTTGTATGTACATTTCCATCCTTGGTGGTGCTAATTCAAAATGTTTTGCGCCACTAAAAATGAACACCCTGCCCAAAAGGTCGTAGTCAGCAATTCTACCGGCTGTCAGAGCTAGTGTCAAAGGTCGACCGAATGCAAATTCTGTCTCAAGAGACAAGAGATTCTGCTCACAGTACAACACAATTTCTCTCTCTCTCTCTCTCACACACACACACTCAGACAGTGGGCCTTTATGTACAGTAACAGCTGTCCTACTAAATTCAATATCAATTATCCCAGGTTTATGATAATGTGTATATTTTCTCTGGTCATGCATATACTGTACGCACAGTACTAATACATACTTGTCTAGGTATGTGAAATAAATATATTTTCCTATCCTATAAGCACACTAACGTTACTATTTAGAGTTGACATGGCCTACCCTATTGTACGAGGGTGTTTTAGAAAGACCGTATCAGTTGCAGACACGCCATACAATACTCATTGTTTGAAAGGACCAAGCACACACACACTCATACTCATTAGGCTTTGAGCAGGCATGGTATGGATTTAATCCCCAATACACTCACTCCTTGTGTGGCTAAAACATGTGGATTTCAATAGTACATGGTTCCGTGTGTGTGTGTGTGTGTGCGTGCGTGTGTGTGTGTGTGTGTCTACTTGTGTTTGTTAAGACGAAGTCCTTTTAAGCAGACGGTGTTGAGACTATGTGATAGGTCGGTTGGGATGTGACGATAGAACGAGCATGTTGATTCCTTCCCTGTCTTCAAGTCTCCTCAGCTCTCCCGCCGGACACTCTTTGCTTTTGTCATTTTTCCTTTCATTCGTAAATCCTTCCTTCCTTCCTTCCTTCCTTCCTTCCTTCCCATCCCTACACCCACCCATTGCTGTCCTTTCCTTCCTTTCCACCCCAGGTATCCTTCCTGGTGTCCTCTGGTCCATCCTAGAAGCCCTGGATGTGGCAATAGGCCTCCAGTGAGGAGAACAGGATGTAGAGGAGCCACAGGCTCATGAACAGCATGGTGGTGATGACCTTGGCGGTTCGGGGGCCGCCCAGCTCTCCGCCGATCTCCGGCTTGCGGCGGTACATGAGCGTCGCCACGCTGATGAAGGCGAAGATGGTGAAGAGCGTGACGGAGAAGGCTAACGTTCCCGGGTCCACCCGGAACTCATTGCCCCGGCTGTTGTGGTAGATGGCAGCGATGGACCACGCCACCTGCAGACCAGACAGAGACATTACAGGTGTTGTATATACAGTACTAGCTCATTCAAAGGCTTTTCATTATTTACATGACTTATTTTACACATTCTAGAATAACAGTAGAGACGTCAAAACTATAAAACAACACATTCATGTAGAATTTATTGAATCAAAAATATGAAATATGAAATTAAACCCAAAAAGTAACCAATACATAGGGCTGCAAACTGCCTGCTGTTTTTGAAAATAATGTGCAAAGCTGTTACGAATAACTTGGCAAGTTTCTGACTTCTCACAAGATGTTTTTATTTTCACTAAATGTAGCGTTACCATTTGAGGTGTGAGTTTGTTTATAGGGCATGGCAGAGAGAACACTCAATTGTTGAGACGAAACATGCACCTCTTGTTGTGTGCAAGTATACACAGCATGCACTCCAGCGCATTATTACAAGCAAAATGCTATTATGCCATTATAGTATTACCAATGAAAAGTGTGTGCAGATTTTAATACGGGACTTACTCCAATGCCCAGGAAAACATTGACAGCGTTGGAGCCAGTCACGTTCCCAATGGAGGCATCTGCATACTGGTCTTGGATTGCAGCTACCTTACTGGCAAACGTGTCTGTTGGAGAGAAAGTGTGTGAGAGAAACAGAGAGAGAGAGAGCAAGAGAGAGAGAGACATTGAAATAAATGTTGTTGATATTATACCTGTTTTAAGTTGTAATTAAGTTGTAATGTTGTAAGGCTATATTGTGGTGAAAATAATATCAAAGAATGACCTCTAAAGTGTTCTTAAGGGTGCTCTATCTCGTTATGGTGCCTCCACATCCCCAAATATCCTCTCACACTGATGCATTTACATTTTCAAACAAGATGGGGAAGGGTTTCGGAGGTGCTAACTTGATTGAGGAGGGCTTCAGCGAGTTACAGTGCTGAGTCATGCTTGTGCATCATGGTGCTTTGTTGAAAATACATATATATACGTATACCCTGTTCAGGGTTCAGTGGTCGCCACATTATAGCAACACTTCACCTCGCTACGAAGACATGCACATGCTACCAGTCTCAACACTAGTGGTAAACACAAAGACGAGTTATGCCAAGTGGTTAGCTGGCATGATACCACTCTCCCCCCCTCTCACCCTCTCACCCCTACATTCTTTGTTTGCTTCATCATTCTTAGTTATATTTAGCTCATCACTTCCATAGCCAGATAGAGAGAGAGAGAGAGAGAGAGAGAGAGAGAGAGAGAGAGCAAAGGGAATGGAAGTGATTATAGAGAGCGGAGAAATAGAAGAGAGCCATCCCAACTGGAATGTGACCAGAGGACAGAATGGAGGAAGGGGGGTGGGGGGGAGGGAAGGGATCATAAACGATGAGAGAACAGAGAGATGGAGGGATGAGAGAGGGAGTGTGAGAGAGATAAATCTCCTTATATGGCGTCCAGACCCAAGGACACCCATGCAGGGATGATGGTGGGTGTGGCTGAGTCTGTGTTTGCGCGCATACTACGATGTCATGTAACATGCCCAAGCACATTTGGTTTCCGACACAATGTGTGTGTGTGTGTGTGCGGGTGTGCCAACTTGTCAATCAAATGCAGTGTTGTGTGAATATTGTGTTTGAACATTTGATATGATGGGTTATTAAGCTATTTAGCTAGAACTAATCATTCAGTGTGTGTGTGCAGGCGCGCTTATGCATGTGTTTGACATAATGATGATTGCCATAAAGTCTTTTAAGGCAACATTACAATGGAGGCTGTTTGGAATGGAACATCTCAATCTCACCATTTTACAGTAAAGAGATGCTTCCTAATGGTCACATGTTGCTCTATGGTCACTATGTTAATTTACATGTTGGTATAAATTATCTCTCAGTTTAGCAAACAATGTCAAACCTAATTCAGCAAAAGCATTCAAATGTAATCAATGAAAGTGTCTACATTACACAAAATGACAATCTATTATAGGATATACAGTATAAGACATTATTTCAGGATTCTGAAGTCAGAAATCTCTTAATTTTTAACTATTTACTTATTACTTATTATTGATTTAGTATTTTCTTGTCATATCACTTTATTGCACAGAGCAAATTTATGCAAAAAATTATTTTTTGATTTTTTGACTTGATTGAAATTGAAAAAGTAATACTTAATAGTAGTACTTAATGATGTACTGCCATAGCAATATGTTGTGATTTATGGATCTTGTAGTTTTACAATATGGTTTGTCTAACTTGAATTGCTATTATAATCCACTCTAACTACTGTGCTTATTTGATTTTGTGTTTGTATAATGTAGGACATAGATCTAACTCAGCACGTTTATTGCAAAACTATACTAATCCAACCTTTACTGGTGTCGACAGCTGACCCCATCCCTGCCCTTAATATTGGGGCTGTCTTTTAACTACACTTTAGGGATTTAAGAGAGATTTTGGAGAAGCTACTAGACAATAAGGCAAACTTTACTTTCTTATTTGCTCCATTTAAAAAAACTCTCTTCCCAGCTCTGTGCATGTGTGCGTGTGCGTGTGCGTGTGTGCGTGTGTGTGTGTGGGTGTGTATGTGTGACTCAGTTACCCAGGATAACGGTGATAAACGAGGTTAATCAGACATGGCGCAAAAGTCTGGGCGTATTATCTGTAATCGCCAAGGAGATGTATGTGTGTGTGTGTGTGTGTGTATGCAATGGCCACATGAGGCTCTGGTAATAATACTCACAGAGCAGAACTACTTTATTTTCATTTGGGATTCTCCTTTCTAACACCGCTATTAACGATTGTGTGTGGGTGTGCGCGCACTGTGTGTGTCTGCTTTAGAGAGTGCTGTTTGTAACTGGGTGTAACCTGCAGTGTTTTAGTTACACTTCCATACTGGGATCTCTTCTCTCTCTTTTCCCCGTACTCTCCTTCCGCCTTCAACTCACGCATATTTCTATGTGTGTGTGTGGGTGTGTGGGTGGGTATGCGTGTGTGTGTGTGACATTAGAAGTCACAGTCACTCAGAGCTGCAAGGGCAAATAGATCAATGCAAATCTGTGTGTGCGCAAGCACATATTTTATTTATTGTTCATGCATATAAGGAGAAGTACATATGCATATGTGTGGAGAGATAATTGTATTTAGAAGGATCCTGGTGTGGCGGTGACAGAAAAATGAAAACAACTATGGTATAGCATCACACAAGTGGATGGTTTTCTGCACTATCGAGTATCAACATAGGGGCAATTCCATGTTGTAATATGTATTGGAATATGTACATTATATATAATCAGGCCTGTTGTTCCCTGTTTCAAAAGAAAATATGCTGTAGCATTGCAACTTCATCCATATGTGATGCAGTAGCTACTGTAGTAACTCTCGGCACAGTCTAAAAGCATCTTTGGATATATCAGCTCTAATCTTCAAATCAGATTTGTGCCAATGCACAAGATATTTTATCTCCCAAAGTGCCACAAAGTCCCTTGGTAAGGGGGAGTTTAAATGCCATGGCATCCTTTAAAAGGACTTAAGTGATGAACATAAATCTTTCCCTCTATCTTAAAAGTCCACCCGGATATTTCATGCCCATAAAACCCTCATGAAACTAAATGCCAAGCTAGGAAAGAGCAGTAGCTGATTAAATGGGATGCAAATTGAGAAAGCACAAAACTTGCATAATTATAGTGGAGGAAAGACAAATGATTCTAACAACACATGAGAATATGTCTCCCCCCACCCCACACACACACACACACACACACACACACACACACACACACACACACCTGGTACAGAGGTTCCCAGTGCGACAAACACCACTGCAGTGACTGAGTCTTTAAGGCCTACAGTACATCCAAAGTGGGAGGCCAGGTCACCTGAAATAGAAATAACGACATTGTAGTTATCACAGGCCTCCTTCAGACAAGCAGTCAGCGTTACACAGCTTGAAAACAAAGTGAAGCTAGTCAATCCTAAATCATTAAGACTACGGTATATACTGCATGTACAGCTATGTAGCTGACAATAGATTGACCTTGATGCCAGAAAGGTCAAATATGCCAATGAGAGGCTTTCATGAATGCACGGCAGGTTTATCCAATATTAATTAAATGACAGGTACCGATGAAGGCGGTCAGCAGGCCGATCATGCAGATGGATACCACGAAACACGCCCAGCCGTTCCAATAGTCAGTGGGTGGGACGAAGGCGAACAGAACCTTCCAGAAGACGGTGAGGAAGTGCATGACGTAGTCGAAACACGATGGCAGCTTCTCCTCCCCGCACTCATCGTCGTCGTCATCCTCACCTAGGGGTGGCATGATGATGTGCATGGATGATAATAAGACTACCATTAGGTCATGTGAAGTACAAGCTCCCTCTCTCGCTCTCTGTCTCGTTGAATAGGACAGGGAAATGTAATTGTAGCTGACAGCCATTTAGTCATAGTGATTCATTATTATTAACTGACTGAGACGTGTGTGTGTGTGTGTGTTGTGTGTGTGTATGTGTGTGAGAGAGAGTGTGGTGTCTGTAAGTTGTGTGTAAATTCTCTTTAATCCTTGCCTTAGGGTTTGGAAATGACCTAACAACACACAGCAGCCCACTAATAGCTTAGCTTCTTTGTTCTTCAACAGAACACAGTGGATGGAGCTGATGAAGAAGACCGACCTGGTCCTGTTGGTGGGAACCAACAACTGTAGAGCCCAGTTCATAGAGGCCATCACTGTCAGCGCAGCTAAGGCTCTGTGCGTGTGTGTGCGTGTGCGTGTGCGTGTGTGTGCAGCTTTACATTTAAAGTCTAACCGTTGCCTCAGGCTATAAACAGCGGCGAACAAGCACAGCTCTGGACTATCAGCTTCACTCATTTGTCTGTGCACACATAGCCAGCCATGTCACAACGCATCATCTCAAGATGGTTCTACCAATCCCACAGTCCTCCCGTCTCAGGCCAATAGAGCACCTTCGTGATGTCTCGCGTCACGCCATGGGACAATCTCAGCATGAGTCTGCAGCCAACAGATCTGCAGCATCTGTGATGATATCATGTTTTCAGAACCCTTGTGGAATCCATGCCATGACCAATTCAGGTATGTCAGATTAGAATGCTTTACAAGTATAGTTCAGTGTTTGTGTTTCTACGACACGCACGCACGCATACACACACACACGCCTAATGGGTTTGTATGTTATCTTTGCGTGTGCCAACGCATTCTCAACGCATTTGCCAACGCATTTGCATTCTCATTGGCCAAGGCAAACACCAACTTCGCTTTTCTGACTGCTTGAGTAGCCACAGAAAGGTGAGAGTGTGTGTGTGTGTGTGTGTGTGTGTGTGTGTGCATTATTTTCAAGATGTCTTGCTGTGAAAGAGAATAAAAGTTCAGTGAACGTGAAAATGTATTAAAAATGGGAGTTTACACAGAATGAATAACAAACACGCACACACACAAACATACACTCTCCTGTAGGACCCTATACAAGCATACGTGCACAGACAGGCATTCACTGGCCCACTGTGTAAAGCTGGGCATACATGTTCGGAGCCGATTGTAGCCCTCTCACTGTACTGTAGCCCGACCTGACTGTTCACACTGTACCAGTAAAATACTGTAAACCCGTCAGCCTCTGCGGAAGCTTCCGGAGGCAGGGAGAAGTAATCAAGAAGAAGTAGTTTTTTGCTAGATGACAGTTCAAATATATTTGTCATTAGATCAATACAACAACAGAAGGCTTCAACTTTGTTCCCGCACTCCCCAACAATGCAGTTAATAATAGCCCACAATAGGCCGCCTATGCTATATTGAAACATTACTCAATGATAAACAGTAAATGGCCTACATTACAAATAGATAATGCAGTAGGCAAGTTTACAAGCAAGGCTGTTGACACAGCTCGACCAGCCAGCCTCCAAAGTTACTGTCCCTATCGCGCTTAGTGTCACCTTGACGCTTTCACACACTCTGCTTCAACCGTGCGAGATAATGGCGACAGCTGAGCAAAATTTCTGACATTGTAAAAAATGTATCGGGTCATACTTCGGAAGGTCAGGAGCCGCTAATCACAACCTCCTGTACATTGCATGGCAAACAACGCCCGACAAGCCGGATGTCGGCCCGACTCTTAATGACTTGTGCGACTCAGAGATTGGGCCAAAAATTGATAGGAAGTCCCACAGTGTATTCCCATCTTAAGTAAGGCTACTCGATATAAACACTCTCATATTCTGCTTCTGCAGTGGAAACCAGAGAAAGCATTTTCTTTGCAAGTATATCTGCAATATGGCTTCCCAGGGCACACTCGTGCGCACACACGCAACCCCACACACAAACAACCACGCAAACAACTCATCCGTTCAAATGATGAGAGAACTTCGCACAAGATAATACAAAAATCGAACGTTCTCAGTAATGTGTTGTGTTTTACCAGCAGAAAAACAATAAACATACTTCTGAAAGCGACAGACAACAGCACAAAGATATTAAGGCAGTAAGAGAATGATAAGAAGACAGACTTTCACACTCGTGTGCCTCTCGGAACGCTGGTGCTATCCTGATAGCTGTGTGCGTGTGTGTGTGTGTGCGTGTGTGAGATACTGTAGCTAAAGTGAGTGAAAGAGAGGGAAAGGCAGTCTGAATGGTGGAGACTGATGGAAAATAAACATGTGCATGCCAGCTTGAACTGACAGATGCACGCATGCACAACCGTGCACGCACGCACGCACGCACGCACATTGAAAGTAGCTTCTCTAATTTGAGCGGTTTAATAAAGTATTATGCATGTGCTATACATCCTATGTGTACACAATTTGTCTTAAATATGCAGTTACATTATAGAGTGTAACTATATAAAACATAACTGCTTTCTACTGCTCTGGAGTTCCACTGGAAACGCATCAAGCCACTTTGGCAAAAGTGCGGCTGCTGTGTTCACATATGCCCAAATGAACCGATCTTCAGGGAGAAACGCTCTGCGTTCCGATTCAACTGCTCCAAACGAGTCTGGAGTAAAAGCATCCTTGATCCATCCATTGATATGATTGACACACACGCACACACACACACACACACACACACACACACACATGGGTGCTATATGATGCAGTATAGAGCTTAAAATTAGAGGTCAGTGTGTAGAGAGGTTAGGTCAGCCTCTCTTTCTGTCACACATACGCACACGCATGCACACATTGTGGTTCACGTGTCTGTAAACTCGCTCTTCTCTCTCTCAACCTTGTTTGAGCTTATCAGGGGAAAACTCTCCATTAGCCGTGGAACAACCACCCCTGCAAACTAACAAGCACACACACACACACACACACACACACACACAGTGACATTTACGGAGGCTTTCAAAGGCTGAGTCTAGGTTTCTTGCTTTAGGATGAATGTCATGGTCTTGGCAATGTGTGTGCATGTGTATGTGTGTGTGTGTGCGTGCATGCGTGTGTGCACGTGTGTTCCTAAAGGACATTTTACAGTGTCTAGTGTATACAAAGAACTAGTCAATATTAAAATGAACATTCTTTATAAATATGAAGAAATACTCAAAATATGCTGCATCACATAACTCATCAAAAGATTAGATGTGTCACACTGAAAGTTCAATATTTCACACATGGTATGAATGAGATTTGTCATAATTTGGTTTGTTTGGTTGAAAGCTGAAATAGTACTGGAGATGAACATGTTTTACACTAATTTTGTTCAAATTAATTTAGATGTAGAGTGAATGAGAATGATAGAGTCAGATAAGTAAAACAATCTGTAGAGAGAGAGAGACACCTCACTGTGTGTTTGGAGGTTTTAAATCCACACAAAAGGGCTTTTGAAGAGCTTCAGAGATCTGGTAATAAAGTGACAAAAGAGAATACAGTTGCTAAAGAGCAAGATGACAGATCTTACAGCAGGTCTTTGATCTCGGAGAAGGATAACAGAGAGACTGACATATTCTGACAGAGAGAGAGAGAGAGAGAGGGAGAAGATTTACCCTTTTTGAACCCACCTTCATAACAGCTCCCAGCCATCCAATCAGATAAAAGGACAGACGCTTGGAAACAGTGTTTGTTTAAATCCCAGAGAGGCTGCTCTCTGTGCATTCAAATCACTGTAATGGCGTGTATGCCTCATTTAGAAAAGCTTTTCATTATGGTGTCCTTTGTCTCCTTATTTCTCAGTTTGGTCATTTGTTCTTCCTTCTTTAATTTCCTCACATATTTTGATATTCCTCCATTTATTCCTTCCTTCTTTCATTTAGTGCCTTCCTTACTGCCTGCATTCCTTCCTTCCTTCCTTCCGTCCCGTCTATTTGTCTGTGCCCTTCAGTCATGGGGGAGGGTGTAAGGGGGCAGACAGTCTCTATGCCCAGTAGAGGTGACCCAAGCCTGGCTGTACGCCTCAGCCGTACACCCTTTCACACGTACAGTATACTGTACCTCCAGGGGGAAGGGAACAACACATTCATATTTCTCTAAGCTGCCGGGCAGGGCATCTCTGATGAGGTGAGAGAGAGAGAGAGAGAGAGAGAGAGAGAGTGTGTGAGAGAGAGCGAGAGACAGAGTCCTTTGATTTGTGTCTGTTAACGTAGACAATGTTGTTTGTGTCAGGCGTTAAAAAGAGCCGCTCGGAGGGGCTATGCTAAAATCCTCTTTGCCTCTCTTCTCTCTCAGTCGCGCCTCTAGGGACTAATAATTTCCCTTCTTCATCTCCCGCTGAGCAGAGCGTTTTCAGGAGCCGTTCAGCTGGCCTAATATTCTCCCGAGCGCGAAGCGTTCACGGTGATAGAACAGAGCGATAGCTTCCGCAGTAAGGCCATCGGCCCCTGAGGAAGCCATTGTGCAGCAGTTCCAGTTCTTTAATGCCCTAATCTCACTCACGGGTCAGCAGTACCCTCCGCTAACGCGGTATACCTGACATGCTAAGCGCTGTTAGCACATCCTGAACTCCCCTCCTTTTCCTCCGTCATCTCCGTAGACGTAGGAGACTGAGGCGGAGAGAGACGAGCTGAGAGGCACGTGCGATATTCAAGCGCCGCGCCGTGTTTAACGAGAACTCTGGGACTGGGTTTTTTTTAGACGGTGGCTCATCGGTAGCGCGCGGAAGCCCTCCCCTTTGTTCTTTATGTTTTCTGTTGTTTAGGCTGGGGCTGCCATTTTCTTTCTTATGAATTAGTCAAATGTGTTTATGCGCTTTTTGGCGAGAAGCGCCTCTCGCAAGAACCGCCGCGCTGAAGATCTCCCACAGAGATCAGATGTTGAAATATACATTAGTTGTACCCCAATAGGGGGAAAAAATATATTATTTTTGAGTTTTCAAAACCGTGAAGGTTTTGTTTCTGGTGAACTTTTTTTTCCTAGATATAGCATTTATCTCTTGTACTCTGCATTCAGAGTGAGCTTCTAGCCGTAGGGAGGGAGACAGTATTTGATGGATAAGAGAGGGGTGTAGTTTTAGACCTGTGTGTTTGAAAGAGAGTGAGAGATGAAGGATGTTCCTTTCTTTCTTCATCTAGCGCTAATCTTCTCCTGAGCACTGTAGCCAAAGTTGAGATCCGTTGAGCTTTTACCATTGATCTGTGGGATGTGGGGAGGAAGGTTCTGGTAAAGTGTCCTCTGCCTGTTCACACAGAGACACTTACACAGTGTTTATTTGATATGAAATTATATTATTTGACGATATAATATATAGCGTCTGGTCTGGGGACAGAGCTTGTATGCTTTTAAATGTGTCCTCTGTGATTGACTGGGTCATTTGGGATGTGCACCTTTTCCACCCTGCTCGGATAGATTTAAAATGTAGAGCAAGTCGCAGTCATGTTGCGTCAGGGTTTCACTACTGGCTCCTAGTGAATGAGAGGATCATTCCTCCTTTCAACCTAATGGATCGGGACCGCTGAGAACCGTCGTCGTGTAATGAAAGACACTTTGCTTGCACTTGACAATGTCATTTCTAAATGCGTAGGAAATGCTAATGTGTTTATATACTAACGTGATGCTAGTGAAATAGGGGAAATGGAGATTAAAATGGTTATGAAGCAGGGTGTATTATTGTGCAATTACATCTTTACAAAAGTTACCTTTTTATATTTGATTTGTACTATTTTTGGCAGAAGTTGCATGTCCAGGCTAAACATGAGTTTAACCATGTTTAACCATTTGTTTCTCCATATCACCTACATTGTTTATGAAGTAGCCTAACCGGGTATTTATAAACTGAAGTCATTTAAGATCAGCAGCTTCTTGTTCACTTCTATTTTTATAGCGATACTTTTTTTTTTTCAAGCAAGCATTTCCTCTTTGTACATTGAGTACAAGTGTTAATTCATAAGGCTTTTCTGAGCATGGGGGTTCCATTTCCTCTATTTTGCAGCAAGTGGCTAGCGTCTATTAGCCTAGCTTGAGCGTTCAGCACTTTCTCAAAAGACTAAATCACACAACGAAGGACATGTAAAATTGTCCAGAGCATGTGGCCTTGTTGCCCAGTAATGACTCCTAACCATTTGTTCTGTACTAGAATGTCAGCAGGGCTGTCTTGAGCATTACATGCCATTAAAAAGGCTGAGTTGTGTGCATGTGCGTAAGTTATAAGGTCCCGTAGGACAAGGCCTGCTTGAAGAAAGTTGTTATTTCTCAGGCAGTTCTCTGCAGGCATTTCCTCCTTGTGGTGGAGCAGAATGTTTGTTTTGCCTTCAGACTCCTCAGAAAAGTCTATTCACGGTGTGCGTGCGTGCGTGTTTTGTCGAGCTACCCACCCCATTGGTTAACAAAGCCCCCCCCCTTCCCCATGCACCTACACACACACCTTACAATTTTTTTTCATTATTATTTTGTTTTTGTTATTTCTCTGTATTTCTAGCATTAGCATTTGTGTCTCTGTTTCCTCACAGCCTAATGATCCAGTGACAAATATCTGCCAGGCAGCCGACAAACAGCTCTTCACCCTGGTGGAGTGGGCCAAAAGAATCCCTCACTTCTCCGAGCTGCCTCTAGACGACCAGGTCATCCTCTTACGAGCAGGTGTGTTAATCGCGGAAAATAACTGAAGTAATATATTCCTGCCACGTGTGTCATGGCTTTTCGGTAGGTCGGACCAAAACACACGACATCTGGGCAGGTTTGAAGTCAGATTTATTTTGCAACTTGAACTACAAGCAGGAACACGCACCAAAGACAGGCAACAAAAGATTGCGACAGGTAACAAACGGTTAAAGGTTTCCATATTGACAGGCGGTGGATTGGTATTGGCATGTCAGGCGTCTCGCGAACGACTAAATAAACATCTGCAAAGATTTGGTGATTAGTGTAGGAATATTGACATGCTTCAGATGCTTAGGTCTGCAAATAACTGGCCAATCAACAGCCAGCATGCCATGTGACCAACACAAGGTCACAACATACGTTGCAAGGACAAGGACAAACTGCTCTCTTACCGCTCCTCGTACGCCTTTTTGGGTTCTCTCAAACACCCTTGGCCTTTGTGTTCTGCCTGTCGCTCAGAATCACAACATCA
Source organism: Speoplatyrhinus poulsoni (assembly GCA_025447795.1). Classification (NCBI taxonomy): domain Eukaryota; kingdom Metazoa; phylum Chordata; class Actinopteri; order Percopsiformes; family Amblyopsidae; genus Speoplatyrhinus; species Speoplatyrhinus poulsoni. The sequence goes on from JAOEGT010049425.1 coordinate 17,040, forward strand.
TGTTCCAAATCCAGCCCGGCGACGAAGGAATAAAACGCTCATAACACAGCCCTTCCCGTCTCCTCGAAAAAGTCTGCGTCATCCCCCAGTCGTCCGTGAACGACCGCATTGTGGTATCGAGAGAGAAAGGAGGAGATGGATGTTATTCTAGAGATCTCTCTTCTCAGGCGCTCACTTTATTTTCTATAAATAACCCATTTAGTTCTGCTGTCTCACAGATAAAAGATTTAACTCCGGGAGAGCTCGGGGAGAAACAGTTAGTGTCGTCGGGCAGAACAGTTTGAAAGTATTTTTAGGACACCGCCCGTGTCTTGCCCTTGCGTTGGCGCCTTGTCTTAATCGCGATGGCAGCCACAGTTCATCCCTTTATACACGCTTGTCTCCCCTTGGAAGAGTTTGTAATATCTTGGTCATAGCTGCGTTGCTCTGCTTGTGAGAGCTGCGTGCTTTCAACAGGCAGCATACATGATTGTTTGGGACCCTCTCTTTGTTGTCAATATATTTGTTGTCACTCTCGCTGGAATTTGGTTGGCTTGGCACCCTTGTTCTAATCCTCCTTCTGTTTCCCGCAGGGTGGAACGAGCTCCTCATCGCGTCATTCTCCCACCGGTCCATCACGGTGAAAGATGGGATTCTGCTCGCCACAGGGCTCCATGTCCACCGCAACAGTGCCCACAGCGCGGGAGTTGGAGCCATCTTTGACAGGTCGCTATCAACGCGCTGTTGTGCATCGCCGTAGCACAAGGGGAAACGTGGCATTGGTGTATGGGTGTGGGGGGAGTCGCAATTACAGCTGCGTTGGTGTTTTAAGATCGCCTTTGGCATATATGCACCCTCCATACTGTTATCTAACCCTAAAATATATTATTTTGGTGTTCACGGTATGAAATGAAACTAAGGGTGACCTTTTTAGCGGAGTAGATGAGGGAGGGAACTCATTTCTCAGATGTTTCCTTAATAAAAATGCATATTTGTTAAGTATGTACATCGTAAAGTAACATTAGTTCACACAGTATCACAGACACGTGCAGATAGGGGGCGGAGAAAGTGTCGTGGTGAATGGGAGGACACTCAAACACACACACACACACACACACACGAGCACACGCACACACACACACACACCGAGGTGCTCTTCTTCTCCTTAGGTGGTTTCTCTCTCTGGCATCTCAGGGCGTCTGTCTGCCAGCGAGAGAGAGAAACCCAACTGGCGTCTGTTCAGCAGTGTTATATCACGCCATGACATGACCTGGTTGGTGGAATCAACTCTTGGAAGCCAACACTGTGTGTTTAGTGTGCTACATTATGGATACAGCTTGTACATATATCTGCGGTGGTGTTTTTGTGTGGGGGGGGGGGCAGAGATCAATCACATGGTGACTGTGTCGATTGTCTCTGTCATTGTTCGCCAATGAGGTTGTGTGTCTGTCTGATTCTTAGCACAATGTCTTTGAATGGTTTACGTGAACGTCTTAAGTTCCACCGATTTTTATTGGTGATGTGGCTCAAGATATGGTTCCAGAATATGTTCAAAGGATTCCTAATAACAGGCCAAAAGTATAGCCAAAGATGAAAAGATTATAATGTATTTATTAGCACAAAGCTTTGGTTGGTTTTTCAGCCCTGGAGTAGTTAAATAAAAATAAAAAATTAAATAAAAAGAACAATATATAATATACTGTGTATTAATAAAAATAAAATAATATACTGTATATTAATAAAACAACAATAAAATGATAACTATATAATAATAGTAAACGCCTATTAATAAACAACTATTTCCTTTGTGTCATTAGCGTATTCATTAGCACCTCCAGAGGACATACAATGTATTTCTATCATGACACAGGGCCGTGAGATGTCGAAATATAAAGAGGCTGGTGAACTTGAACACTTGAACCCCTTTTTTTTTTTTTTTTTTTTAACCGTTGTCGTTCCTTCAGGCAAATTAAATTGGGATGAGCTAAGAGCCACAATTGACTTTCTGCCTTTCTGCTCACGTCAGAGAGACAGACAGAGAGAGGGAGAGACAGACAGACAGACAGAGAGAGAGAGCAAATAACGCAGTAGCGGGAGTTGCCATGTCATGCAGGGGTGAGCAGTTCGACAGACTGAGACATACTGTATGGTGTGTCAATGTTGTATTACATAGGCTGTGTATAGTGTGTGGCTTTCATTGGTTTCCACTTTCCACTTATGAAAACATCCGCCAAACAAGACAATAATAGTTCGTATTCAGCACTGTACATTATTTTCCACGTTTAAACCAGGAAAACAATACATTTGTGTATGCCCTTGGCTTTTAAAAAAGGGGATTGGGGCCCACAAATTATTATAATATAATATATATAAATAAATTATTTAATTTCTTTGTTTGTTTGTTTACATATTTTTCTGTGATTATGAAATTAAAGACGTTTATAGTTTTCAACCCCTGCTTAACGCAATGACCAAGTCAGACGTTAAACTTAGAATTAATTTAAAAACCAAACAACAGGACTCTGGCTGTTTACAGGTCTCTTTACAGATCCTAATCCTAAATATAGCAGTGCATGGCCGTCGCGCCTTTAATTACGCATACTTGTGAGTGACAGTGCCAATGAAAATTGACAGTGTTACTTCCCGAAAGTCAGAGAGACCAGAGTGCCGAGGTTTACTGGGGTATCAGACGAGTTGCTTATGTGACGTAGTGCTGATGGACGGAAGAGGCTGAGACTAGAGTACGTACGACTTCATGCTGGTTTCCTTGGTTCACAGAGTGCTCACTGAGCTGGTGTCAAAGATGAGAGACATGCAGATGGACAAAACAGAGCTGGGGTGTCTTCGGGCAATCGTTCTCTTCAATCCAGGTATGTTCTATAATGTTCTCTGCTTACTCTCTCATGTTAGTTTGAGCAGACAACCCACCAGTGGTGGGCCGTCAGGGCCAGCAAGGCCTTCTCTGCTTGCCTAACATAAATCATGATCATAATATGATAAAAGTTAATTTAATTTTGAATTTACTTTCCCT
>JAOEGT010049444.1:0-20046 GCA_025447795.1 Speoplatyrhinus poulsoni
TATTTAGCCCTTAATCACATTACAGTTAAATTATTATTATAATACCTATAGGCCTAGCCTATAAAGGTATAATTGATAACAGGCTTAGGCTGTGTCAGGCTATGATACATATATTGATTTGGGGGCGTGGCCTGTCTTGAAGGGTCACCTGCTTTATGCACGGCACGCCACTGATATATATATATATATATATATACACACACACACACACACACACACACGTGTATATATATATACACAGTATAGTGTTAAATGATTGAGTACTCCCAAAATACAAACACACACACACCTCGGTGAACTGCAGAATCTCTGCCTCCAGCGTTTGCAGACGCTTCTCATTGTCTTTGGATTGGGCGACCACCTCATCGCGGGCCAGCTTAGTTTCGTCCAGCTCACGGAGAAGCTCCTTCAGCTGCACCTGTAGAACACACCATGATGTAATATTGATGCTGCCTGATACACTGCTGCCATCTGTTGACAAGCTACTGGGAGGGAAGGAGGGAGGGAGGGAGAGAGAGGAGAAGAGAGATAGAGGGGGGAGGGAGAGAGAGAGAGAGAGAGTGACAGAGAGAGAGAGAGAGAGGGAGGGAATTAATGTGACTTATGATTTCTTACCTGCAGTCTCCTCAAGTGCTTCACGGCCTCCTCCCTGGCGCGATTGGCTGCCTCCACCTGTGCCTCGGCCTCCTGCAGCTCGGCCTCCAGCTGCTTCCTGACCGTCTGGGCCTGAGAGCGCTGGCTCCTCTCCTCCTCCAGCTGGCTCTCTAGCTCCCTCACCTGGCACGGGACGGTAGGACAATGGATGAGATCATCAGGAAACAAAAAGAATCATGTTCCAAAAACTATTTACAAAGTCAAATAACATATATTTGACATAAAATAAAATAAATACAAATAAACGCATGAAAGAATAATCACCATCAATAAAATATAATTCTGAATGCTGAATAAAATGAAATAAAAATCAAAACAATATTCTTCAAACATATCAGAAAAAAAGAATCTGAATGCAAAAATAAAACGCAATAAACCTCCTTTAACCTTCTCACATGGTACCTGTTTGCTAAGGGTCCTCCTCTTCTCCTCGCCCTTCTCTTCATTGGTGCTGACCTCCCTTTCAAACTGGGCCTTGAGGGCCTGCAGGGTGACCTCCAGCCGCAGCCGGGAGTTCTCCGCCTCCGACAGCTCCTCCTCCAGCTCCTGGGTCTGGATCCGGAGGCTCTGGGCCTCCGTGTCCAGGGCCCGGCGGGAGCGCTCCAGCTCATGCACCTGACACCGCAAGGAAGGGGGGAAGGATGACGGAACCAGAGAGAATGGAGCCAAGTGAGAGGTAGCAACATTGCCCATTCTTTCTCTCTAATGTTTGTTAGAGAATATATTGATGTCCAGTCTTCTACACCTTATGACAACTTACTATATTTTAGATATGTATGTGACCAAATGACCTGAGCCCTCCCCATGAGAACTTCCAGGAATGACCATCTGTCTTTACCTTTGATCTTTCCCTCTTTGTCTTAAGTTGTAACCCTTTGGGTGTGTCTTTTAATGTAGCCCATATAGCCACTGTCAACCGACCCTTTGTTGTCATTGTAAACTGCTTGCTGTTCTAAAGACACCCCCCCCCCCCATCACAGTGTAAATATCTGTCTCATCATCTAAACCAGAAGCATTTTACATAGCACGCTGTATGACACATACAAGGCCATGCTTTACTTAAATATATTCAATTAAGACAACAGGGACTCCGAGCTGAATTATTTTTACCTCACAATGTTTTTTTTTTTTTGTAAAAACAAACTATGCCAATTATTTTGTAGTATATTACATTATTCCTGAGTACTTACGATAACAACGGCAACAACTGTATTTCTGCAGCGAACTGTTTGGTGAAAAATGTACTTTGTTTCAAGCCACGCATTGGTAGACTTCACTGTCTGCATGCTACGTACGAGCAGCCTCCTCAGCAAAGCTCCAATGGTGACGTAAGGCGACACGGCCACTTAAAATGCTCCCATAGCAATGCCTTATGTTGCTCTATCTTTGTTATATTCCAAAGTCTTTGACGGGACTCTTACGACTCAGAATGCTTTTTCGTGACTCATTCACACATTGGCCCGATTCATAGGGACAAAAAGAAACGGCTGACTTCTGGCAGTGTCAGAACGTTGGCTCGACCTCTTGACGTCACGTCACGGCATGCAGACTGCTGTCCAGAACTAACTAGCATTATCTGTGTGTGCTCTAACATCCAACAGACACCCCATCACAGACACAGTCTGTCCTGGATCACATCAACATGTCAAACATTACTCTATTCAGACTGCTGACATCACACAGTGTAAAGCCAGAGGGAGAATACTAACGTTCTTGCCAACGTCGTCCTGCTGGTTCACTAACTGTTCCATTTCTAGCCGAAGCTGCTTGTTGGCCCTCTCTAGTTCTTCTCTCTGGTCCTGGGCCTCCTACACACACACACACACAGACACACAAACAAACAAGGTTAAGACACATTATCATCATGTTCAGACCATAACCAATGGCCAGACATAGCAGATATTAGTGCCAGGGTGGCAGCTTCATTGTAAAGAGACACTGCAAGTGACTAGTAGCAATGTAGCATCGAGAGACGATTAAGTCTCTTAATTTACTGAGAAGTTACTGAGATTGAGCATCTTGAAGCGACGACAGGTGGAAAAACAGTTGGTGACGCGAAGTGGGCGGGTACCGAGTTAAACTCATTTCAACCAATGGGAGCTAAGGATATCGATGACTGACAGATTGACTGAAACATTTCGGGTGGGAAATGTACGAGAGGGATACCTAGGCAACCAAAGCCTGGAATGTAAAGCGGCAGCAATGTTCAGCTACAAAGCGATGGACAATGAGTGGATTGCTTGCAGTGTGTCCATGGCTCAAGAACCATAACTGTTGCATGACAGTCCATTCAATAGCCTACACCCCGGGCTGTGTGGTTAATGTCTGAGATTTTTTACTGTACCTGCAGGGCTCGGACCAGGGCCAGAGAACGCGTCTCCTTCTCTCTGCTGTCGGCCTCAGCTCTGTCCCTCTCCTCCGCCAGGCGAGCACTCACTGCCTTCTCCTCCGCCAGACACTGAAGGAGCAGAAGAAGAAGAAGCACAGACAATGTCATGTCTGCCGCCAGGAGCCCCAAATATTAGCTAGCAGTGCTAAAACACTAGCTGGAAAACAGACAGAGCTAGGCGTGTCACGATAACTATTTTTAGAGGATGAAATACTGTCCCAAAATTATTTGCGATAAACAAGGTTATTGTCATTTTAAAACCATTTTATGCCACAGGTATAATCATTTAATAGCATATTTACGCATGTACACTACAGATGTTTTGTTCTTATGTGGAGAAGCTGCCTGAGCAGCACATCAGACACTGACACAAGATGAGAGCACAGAAGCAGTGCGACTGACTACCATCTTTATGTAAACAGCACGCATGTAAGCACAATAGGCAATATCAAGGTCAGAAAACATGGTAGAGGTCATTGTCCATATATCGTACGATACGTTGATGTAGTAATTACCATGACAGGATGAGGCACACCATTAGTTGTATGCTAAGAGAGCAGTAGCGCCGTAATCTTCTGTCTTGTCCTGTGGCTAACATGCTGAGACATAATAGAGGAGACATGCCACTTCATTCTGAATGGAGCTCTATTGGAGAATTCTATAATGGCAAATATGGCAGCCAAGTCTGCTGCCACACCATAACCTATTTAGCCAATCGTGTGGTTGCACTGACGCAAGCCGACAGTTGTGCATGCGTAGCAGAAATAAAAATAGCTTTTGAAACTTTATTTTGTGGCAAAGTCACCAAACGTTTTGTTTTATTTTTTTATCAGATTTGACTTGCGATTGTATACATTCCGTTATTATGCACCGTTGACCATTGAAAGTGCAGTTCTGGTTCTTTCTACAAATCTTCCAAATACCTGCCCAGAGGCATGACCAAGATGGCTGCTGAGTGGCCAGACACGACTGTAAGGACTTATAAGCTCTAACCTGATCAAACTTCTTCTGCCTCTTCTCAAGGGCGGTGCAGTTCTGCCTCTCTCTCTGCAGGGCCAGCGTCATGTCCTCGATCTCCTCCCGCAGCCTCTCCCGCTGTCTCTCCACCCTCTCCTTCTCCTCTTCCTTCTGGCGCTCCCTCTGGACGGCAGCGTCCAGCTCGCGCTGGAGTTTCCTGCGCGTCTCCTCGCCGGCCTCCACCGCTGAGTTCACCTCCTCTGACTGTTTACGCAACTCAGTCAGCTGTGGACGCACATGAATAATATTATTTATATACATATTCATCAATATGTGCTTGGAGAAATATTATTTATACACATATTTAACAATATGTGCTTGGAGAAATATTATTTATATACATATTTATCAACATATGCTTGGAGAAATATTATTTATATACATATTTATCAATATGTGCTTGGAGAAATATTATTTATATACATATTTATCAATATGCACATGAATAATATTATTTATACATATTTATCAATATGTGCTTGGAGAAATATTAATTATATACATATTTATCAATATGCACATGAATAATATTTATACATATTTATCAATATGTGCTTGGAGAAATATTATTTATATACATATTTATCAATATGTGCTTGGAGAAATATTATTTATATACATTTTTATCAATATATGCTTGGAGAAATATTATTTATATACATATTTATCAATATGTGCTTGGAGAAATATTATTTATACATATTTATCAATATGTATATAATAGAACGTCGAGTTTCTATGGTTACATTGCTTGACACTCGCTGTGAAACGCTTTTATCGGCGCCAGTCAGCCCTACTGGTACTGGTACTTTGAATACTGGATGTAGCGAGTAATGCCTGGAATATAGCTGGATGTAGCGAGTAACGCCTGGAATATAGCTGGATGTAGCGAGTAACGCCTGGAATATAGCTGGATGTAGCGTGTAACGCCTGGAATATAGCTGGATGTAGCGAGTAATGCCTGTAATATAGCTGGATGTAGTGAGTAACACCTGGAATATAGCTGGATGTAGTGAGTAACACCTGGAATATAGCTGGATGTAGCGAGTAATGCCTGTAATATAGCTGGATGTAGCGAGTAACACCTGGAATATAGCTGGATGTAGCGAGTAACGCCTGGAATATAGCTGGATATAGCGAGTAGCGCCTGGAATATAGCTGGATGTAGCGAGTAGCGCCTGGAATATAGCTGGATGTATCGAGTAACGCCTGGAATATAGCTGGATGTAGCAGCACCTGGAATATAGCTGGATGTAGCTGGCTGTAGCTGGATGGTTTAGTTTAATATCATCAATCTAATTGGACGGCAGGTCAGTGGGTGTGTCAGAAGGCGGAGCAGGCAGGTGACGGTGAGCCTGACCTGCTGGGTGAGGGTCTGGATCTGCCGACTCAACTCCTTGGCCCTCTCCTCCTCTTCCTCCACTCGCTCCATCAGTCCGTTCCTCTCTTCATCCAGCGCCCGCACCCTGGAGCCCAGGGCCAACTTCTGACGGCTCTCCTCCTGCAGCAGCTCCTGAAGGAGGAGGGTGGAAGGGGACATGTGAATGTGTGTGTGGTAAAAGGGACTGACAGATCTCAAAACGCTTCAATGTTTTTCCTTTGATACTACAATAAAATGTAATTGCTGGTTTGGGTGTGTTGTTGCGGGTGCGTGCGCGCGGGTGCGTGCGCGCGTGTGCGTGTGTGCGTGCGTGGGTGCACCTGTGTGTCATGCAGCTGGCTCTGCAGGCCACAGGCCTCCTTTGAGAGGCGGAGGGCCTTGGAGTCCATGGATGATAGAGAGCTGGAGAAAGACTCAATCTCACACTGTTGGGGACCGAGAGGAAATAAAGATCACTTCAGAGACCAGCAAACCACTGTGTTATAATAAACCTATCTTTGTTTTATTTATTTACACAAAATACACTTTTACGTAGATGTATATATATTTATATATCTTCAATTTACAGAATACACTATATAGAACAGGTACAAAATATAAATTAAAGACATTAAAAGTGATAACACAATGCATACAGTATATAGTGCCATAATTAATAAAGCGTTACAATCAAACATATCATGCATGCGTTTGACTCTTCTTCTTTATATTAAAAGAGTGTGAAAACGTTCGGACAGTACAGCTGCTCCCCCTACCTGCAGCTTGTGCATGCGCTCCTCCCTCTCCTCGCGCTCCCTGTCGGCCTGGGCCAGGCGGGCCGTGAACTCCTGCAGCTGGGCCTCGGCTCTCTTGCGCCCCCTCTCGCTCTCCATGCGGCTTCCCTGGAGCGCCTTGAGCTCCGAGCTCAGGCTCAGCCTCTCCTCCTCCAGCACCGCCTTGGCCTTCTCCAGAGACTGGCGCGCCTGGTGGGGAAGAGACATGTGTGACTGTGTGTGTGTGTGTGTGTGTGTTTGTGCCCTTTTAAAAGGCATAGTAAGCAATTGTAAGAAAATAAAAATTTAGTAAAATATACCAAATATCACCTTGAGGTTCGCTATCTTAATGTTCTCTGTGCGTGCTGACAAAATAATCTGGTACCTCTACACAGCCCTGGCGTTGTAAATAGGAAGATAAACAAAGTGGTCCAGACCGCATATATGTAATAACAATACCCTAGACTTCGCAATGCGTTTCCAATGTGTGGGGCGGTGTTACTGAGGGAGCACACCTTATAACATTGAAGGGAGAGGTGTTTGCGTTGTCGAGAATGACTCACTTTACATTTAGCTCAACAATCATAAGACATGGTGATGATCCTAAACATGCAGCTGATGCCTCTTGCAAGGCAGAGTCCGGGATGCTGGAGGAAGATTACTGATTTTGAATTTCAATCCAAAAAAAGAAAGAAAAAAAAAAACTCTCTCGCTTCAATGCCATTGGGTGCTCCCTCAGAAGCTCCTCCACCCCCAAAATGGGAATGCATTGCCAAGGCTGGGATAGTGTTGTGTGGTGCGGTCTGCCCCACTATGTTTGTGTCCCATTTACATAGCCATGACTGTGTAGAAACACCAGATAATTTCTTCATCACGCACACAGGACAGGCAGCTAGCAGACTGTAAGTAGATATTCAAAGACTCGGACAGAAAGTTTAATATCATGCAATCGCTCAATCTTTAAGCATCTCTCAGCTGGGCTAATGTGTATGGTGTGTGGTGGAGAGTGTCTGTGTGTGTGTGTGTGTGTGTGTGTGTGTGTGTTTCCCTCACTCTCTTGCTATTGTCCAGCTGCTCCTGCAGGTTGTCTATGGCGCCGCTGTGCTTGACCCGCAGCTCAGAGAGCTGGGCGTCATGACGACGAGCCTCCTCCTCCAGGCACCTCTGCAGCTCATTTAGCTCCGCCTCCCGACGGGACCTGGGCAGCCAGGGGGGGTTGGGAGGTGTAAGGGAATATTCCTGCGGCTGCCATCGACATTATAAGCACTAACGCTGTGTTCACATGGAACACGGCAACCGGAAATCATGTTGGTAGACAAGAGCAGGAAGGCAAACGTTTTTTTTGTTGTGGTGGCAACCGCAGACGGCATGCCGTCCAAAGTTACGATATTGTAACTTTTTGCCGTCCTCTGCGTCCATTTACAACCGGATGTTCGTAGCTCCCTCACACATGGTTAAAACATCGACAACAATAAGGTAATACTTTTGGTGCAACAACACTGTAATACAATACAAAAATAATTACATAAATCATTTGCCACTAAAAAATTATATTTAATATATTTGTATTAAATTATTTGTAAACGACGCGACATCACCATAGCAACGGCCATTCCTTTGGACGTTTATAACATGTCTTCCAGAAAGTTTATGCCGTCTATCGGTTTGCTATCTACCGTCTACTGGGTTCCACGTGAACACAGTGGTAGTGGTCTGGACCTTGTAAAAACATTTTTATTTATTTATTTATTTATTTATTTATATCTTTATACTAATTATCTTACTTAGCATTATTCTTTGTAATAATAAAAAGAAAATAAGAAACGCTGGTCTATAAAACATTACGTAGTCTCCACCTCTTCAGTCCATTAGCGCTACGTCACATAAGAAACTGTGATGAATGTCTGATGCAGACCCCTGTAAGCACTTTCCATAAGTGAGGAAGTCGATTTCCATTGGCTGTTAGCACTGTCACTCACAAGTCTGTATCTGTAAGTCCGGTGTGACGCTAGTACAGTACTTTATTTACTAATTTTACATGTCATTTTAAGCAGTAACCGTAGCCTACTTATATAACTGATTTACCAGACCAATTCCTCATAAGTTTAATATCAGACTTGGTCAATGAGTATGTAGTTGGTCGCCGTGCACGTCAATCAAAATACCTCTCCTGTCAAGTAGGCGGTTCTTGGCGCAGTTAGCCAGCGCTGTGTTCCAGTCTTTACGCAAATGAAGGCTGGCTTTGCGAGACTAAACTAAAAAATAGACCACCACCATGCCTCCTCTCCCTGTTCCTCTTCCTTCTCTCTCTCGCTATGGACCCCCTCTATTAAAACCCTTAAAGACCTATGGCCATAAAACTAAAACAGCACTTAGCTCTCCAAAAAACAAATTTGCAATTACACTTTTTTTTTTATTTTCTTTTAAAGACTACATTTCAATTGTCTTGCCATTGATCGTAAATGTTTAAGAAACATTTGCAAATGTGTATATTGGAGAGCTACGTAACGTTGTACATATATCACCACAGGGTTTACTAAAATAACCATGACAAAATGATAAGCCGTACGTGGGCCGCACACTTCTTTTAATGACTGGCCACAAGGGGGAGAGAGGGAACTGGCCATGACCCAAATCCGCCAGAATGCAGTGCTGCCTCTGACCTGAGCTCCTGCTGGGCGGCGGTGGTGTCCAGTGTGTCCTCCAGCTCCGTCCTCAGGGCCTCCAGCTCCTCCCCCAGGTCCCTCCTCTGCTTCTCGGCCCGCTCCCTCATCCCTCGCTCATTCTCTACCTCCTCCTTCAGCTCCGACACCTGAGACATGGCCTCCCGCAGGGCCCTCTGGGCCTCCGCACGCCGCGCGCCCTCTTCCTCAAGCCTGGGCAGGGCGGGGGGAGGGGAGAGGGAGAGAAAGGGAGGGGAGGTAACAAACTTTTAACCAAATGCTTTACATGGCACGGCTCTGTGTGTGTGTGTGTGCGTGCGTCTTACCGGGCCTGTATAGAGCTGATCTCCTTCTCCTTCTGAGCCAGACCGGTCTTCATCTCGGAGCTCAGCATGCCCAGGTCTGACAGCTGCTCCTGCGCCTCCACGGACTCACTCTCCATCTTCCTCCTCCACTTCTCTTGCTCCATACGGCCCTGCTCCTCACGCTTCAGGCGCTCTGAGTGGGAAAAGTTTATTTATTTGTTTACCAGCATATAGGTGATGAAATCTACAAGGTACAATGTGGAAATAATGGCACTGTACTGGGAGCCAACATAGTCCAGTATTATCTTTCTTTTCAAGTTAATTTTAAAGGTTTCTTAATGTTTAATGTTAACTCTACAAAAAACTGGAAAAAACTATCTCAGTGCTATTATTTAATATTTTAATCTTTAGATATCCTTCACAGATATAATACAGTTTAGTGTCACAGGGAGACAAAAGGTGTATATTATATAAATTTTTTTTATTATAATGTATTCTATAAACTCTGGCTTGGACAATAGCCAAAAGTAATCTGGGCCTTTGAGTTGTTGTCTGAAACGGCTGGGCCTGCAGTTGTTTTGCAATGATCCATTGTGTCTAATGTGCTTGTGATTCACTGTAAGGAACACGTGTACCGGTAATCGTATAGGGAACGTAGCTTCATTTGAGCTCAGTGAATCTCTGCCCTGACCGGGGGGGCGACGGCGTGACCGTTACCCTCGATGTCGGCGATGACAGCTTCCTGTTTATTTTTCAGCTTGTTAAGGCTCTTCGTCTTCTCCTCTTCCTCCGTCAGCTGGTCGGTCAACTCGCTGAGACGCTCCTCCAACTGCTTCTTCTCCTGAGAGGGGGCAATGGAGGAAGGTAGTAAGGCGTAGGGTAACACGCACAGCAAACACACACGGGTGTTACAGGTGGATTCTGCACCTTGCCGAAGCGATCTCGCTGCTCTACGGCACCCAGCAGGTCAGACTCCAGACTCTTCACTTTTGTCTCCAAGGTAACTTTCTCCAGTAGGAGGCGCTGTCTGGCTCCCTCTTCCTCTTCCAACTGCTCCTCCAGATCCTGCATTTGGAGTTAATCAGAGATTTGAACCATTGCTACCAGAGATAATATAATTGAACAGAGAGGTTCCAGCGGATCACACTTCTGTTTTTGATTTTTGGACAGAGGGGTGGTGGGGGACTTTTAACCCTTCATGCAGATCAGACCGACCCAGCGTTCCATGCAAGTCAATGGGGAGGTAGGCCTACACAGATTACACCATACATGCTATTGCCCATTATTTCTCTTTATTTTGCGTATATTACATTCATTCCCAAGTACCTACAACTGCAGCAAACTGCTTGGAGGTAAATTCACTTTGTTTCAGGCCAATGCGTGGTAGATTTAGCTGTTCTCATATTATCCACTGATATAAAAGCTTCTCAGCGTAACCAGCAGGCTCTTGATTCATCTAACCTGGATGTGCTGCTGCATCTTCTTCTTCTCAGTGGTCAACTGGGAGCCCCTCTCCTCCTCCTCCTCCAACCGGCTTTCCAGCTCACTCAGCACCTCCTCCAGCTCCTGCTTCCTGCTGGCCAGCCTGGCCCGCATCTCCTCCGCCTCGGCGAACAGCTCCGCCTCGGCCTGCAGCTGGTCGGCTAGCACCGCCTTCTCCTCCATCAGCTAGGGGGCGCCATGGAGCGGAAAGGCATTGAGCAATATTATCAAACATTAGTTTTATATGAGCCTAAAATCCTGTCTCAATATTTCCCTTCCCTCCTCCATCAGCTAGGGGGCGCAGTGAGAAATATTATCCACATCAAACACACTAGTCTCTGGTGAGCTGTAAATCCTGTCTCATACGCATTAAAAGTAACTCGTAACCTGAGCACAACAAGCAAAGAAAAAAAACATTCTTCTTGAATGTGAGCATCACAGAGAAACACGACTAGATACAGGTCACAGATTCACATGCATTCGCAAGGCAGAGAGAGAGAGAGCGAGAGAGAGAGAGAGAGAGTGTTGATGTTTACCTGCGTGTGCTTTTGGTCCAGCTCGGTGTAGTCCAGCTCCACCCGGGTCAGCTTGTCTTTGGCCTTCTGGAGCGCCGCCTCCCTGGTCTGGATCTCCTCATCCTGACGAGTCACCTGGAGCAGTGGCTTTACCTGGACAGAGGTCACCACACTATTGTTAATGGAGCTTTATTTTTCAGTGGTAGTTCCAAATGTAAAAGTACATTTTCATACATACTTTGTAATATAAGACAAAACTTATTATTATGATTCCTTTGATAAACTACAAATAACGTTATTATTAGAAAAGGTTAAAAACATGTAAAACATAAAGAAAATAATGCCATTACTGTCCAACTACCTTGATAAGTTACAAATAACTTGCATTGCACTTACATACATGTACATACTTTCATAATAAATGTTCTTCAATATTATTTCTTATATTATAAAATATATCACATACATTTCAATATGCATTATCAATAGCAATACAAACTAAACTCAGCCAAGTGAAACACAAAGTACTGTTTAATAAAGTGGAGTGAATAATACCTTTGTAAACAATCTCCACCATTGCCAGTTCCTGAGTTTGAGGTAGGCAGCACAGTTCCTCTGCATGACTCTCAGAGCACTCAGCTGTTGTTGTTTTTTCGTAAAGGCCCTAAAAATAAACACACTTTAAGTTAAACAGACCTCATTCTTAATCAAGGCCTTTGTAGTGTAGCACATCAATCAAATGATACCAAGATGGAATGCAGAATTTCTGCTGACCTAGTCAAAACGTTGTACAGCTTTCCCCAACACAAAACCATAATCTCCATTAAACGAACATCGCAATGGAGTAGATGAACATTGCCAACTGTAGTTCGTATTCACGCCATACCTGCGTGCAAGGCATCCTCGGGCAGCGCTCTGGAAGCGTATGATGGTGTCAGTGATCTTAAGGTCTCGCTCTTCTTCCAGGTGAGCCAGCACCCCTGCTCTGAAGAAGACCTTACTTTGGCCCACTCGAAACAGGTTCTTGTCCAACTCCAGCGCATTGATCTGTGCGGAGAGAAGACTCGTGGGCTCTTAGGTCTGCTAAGTAAAAATAATACCATAACATACATGTATGACATGTGACCGTACTTACCATGAGCTCCGATGCTTGTTTACCATCCATAAAGGTGCGAGGTATTGCGTTAGGAGTCAGGATCTCATATCTGGAAGAGAAGCAGGATTTGATGGAGTGTTTTAGAGTACATACCATAGATGAAGGACATATGCAAGTGTCAAGCAGTGATGTAGCGACGAGAAACAATGGAAAGTCAATGAGATTCAGCGACTTGAAGCGACGACGTTGACGTCGCAAAATGGGCGTGTACCAATGGAAGCTAAGGATATCGTTGGCTGACAGATTGACTGAAACATTTCGAGGTGGGAACTCCATGAGAGGGATGCCTAGGCAACCAAACCCTGGAATGTAATCAAAGCCACCAATTTACACATTCTACAGAGCGATGCGCGGATCAGTGTGTCCGGGGCTTCAGTGTTAGAGTGGCTACATAATTCTCTCTCTCTCTCTCTCTCTCTCTCTCTCTCTCTCTCTCTCTCTCTCTCTCTCTCTCTCTCTCTCTCTCTCTCTCTCATACACACACACACAGACACACACACAGACACACATAGTCCTACCTCTGCCTGAACTCCTGGAAGGGTATGCGGTTGGGGAATCCCTGCCTGCAGATACGAATCCCCTCCAGAACACCGTTACACCTGAGCTGGTCCAGGACCAGGGTGGGTGTCAGCTTACCAGCCTAAGACAGAAGCAGGTGGGTGGAAGAACAGTTGTTGGGACGCAAGTGAGGCAGGGCGTTCCTGTGTATGTTTTTATGATGTCGACCATTGCTCTCCTATCTCACCTTCTTCTCGTGGTTGGGGATGATACACCGGAGGAAGTTGGGGTTGGTGTTCCTCAGCGTTGCCATCAGCTTGGTCAGGGACTCCTTGTAGAGCTGACCCACGGTCCGGAACATTCCCTTCTTCGTCTTCAGCCCTGCCGCACCGAAGGTGACTGGCCCGCTGTTCTCTCCGGACGACACCTGGTCCAGACCAACTATCCTCTCCACTGCACACACACACACACACACACACACACACACACAATGAAATGAGTATACTATACTCAAATAAATGCTTATTGACGATATGTGTCACTTAAAACAGCAATGACTGGGAAATATGTGTTTGAGTAAATAGAGCCACACACACGTATGGGGCTATTCCAATCTCTCTTTGGAAGCTTTTCCACTGCGTGTTACCAGGCCAATTTGGTGCCATAGCGCATTCACATAAAGTAAATGGCAGTTTGTCAGAATCACCTGCAATCTAGGATCTGTGTGGGTGGAGGAGGTTACCAGTGGAATTTAGCTAGATTAGGGTCACATTTTTGCCTTGGCAGTAGTAGTTGTTAGGCAACATATACTGTCAGAACATGTATGTGATCCTTAATTTAGCTACTGTATGTCGAATATGGGTTTGAAAATGTGTGCAAGTTTCAGTATTTCTATTTCTATAAGGTAAAAGTGAATGTCTATTCCAGTCCATCACACAAGCACAGCAAAACCATACAGAAAAATAGAGAAAAACTACAAACTAACACAGACAACTCATTACAGTACAGTATGATACCGGTACTAAACTACAATGCAAAACTACTGCAACTACTCACAAGCTTGAAGCTTCACAACAAGGCAACCCCCCCCCTTTCCCCCAAAAAAACAACAAACAAATAAACAAACCAAGACAAACAAAACAAGACAACTACAACAAAAACATCAACCAGACGGAGAATATGAGAGGGATTGAGGCGAGAGCGGAACTGGGGAACATGTGACACAGGGGAGAAGAACCTACTGTCTGAGCCATTTGCCTGCAGAGTAGCATAGGAGTCAAAGAAGTATACACGAGGAAGAGTCTGAATGTCTGCGGCAGGAGAGGACAACATCAGCAGAGGGAAGGATAGGAAGCGGGTTATCCGACAGAAACAGAGGAGAACAAGAGCATAAAAACACAGCAGGCAGAAGGATAGGAAGACAAAAGTAGGTGAGTGACAGAAAGAAACAAGAGGGAAATAGTTAATACATTTGAACCAGTAGACGCCTTTCAAGAATGCAGCCATTTGATTTAGTTTTTACATTATTCTTTAGATTTTTTTAGATTACACACCAGAAACAACGAAAAGTCCAAAACGTACAATGTTCTTCTTCAAATAGAAATATTGTTCATCCCGCCTAGCTCTTACCTTGGGTGCCATAGAACTCAATTGTTGTCCCAAAACAATATTAAAACATGTCACAGTTGTACTGTGGTTTCTGTCAGCATAAAACGTAATTACAACCAGGGATGATACCAATTCCTGGATCATCTTTAGAAAGTGACAGCGATTGCCGCATTGAGGCCGCGGTCCCAGACAGAATGACACATCGACTGTGGATACTATTAAATACTAGAGTCTATCTGAAAGTCAAAGTTATAGCTCTGTGATCTCCAAGGTAAGAGTAACATGGTGCTATGCTAGTTAGGCACCATTCACTACGGGCAGGATTGCAACAATCATACTACAATATGATTGACACTTGAATCATTTGTCTGATTTCCCAGACTGTATAAAGTGTATAATTTAAAGCCCTATGTAGTGTACTGTTACTGTGAGTGTGTCTCACCCTCTCTCCAGAGTTCTGAGATGAAATGATCTGACGACTGGTGGAGTAGAGATGCCACATTGTCATTCAAAGGATCCATGTTTTTCACCAACCAATCATCTGCCTTGTAGTCCACCTGGGAGAAGAGGAAATATGAAGAGACAATATTAGTACATGTACGTACTGTAAAACACCTGCTACTGTATTCCTCGTGATAAAAACACTGTGCTGTATGTGTATATCAAGTAAACAAAGAAGACCTTGCCAGCGTAGTGAATGATGGCAAAGTCTGCTTCTTGACGTGGCTGTCGTGGTCTGAAGAACTTTGGATGACTGCCCTGCTCAGCGGACAGCTTATCCACGAAGGAGCGGTCGGTTGCCCGTGGAAACCAACACTCTTCGTCCAACAGAGCGAGCACGCCAGGCGGGTTAGTCTACAGATTGAAAGGAGATGGGGTTCAATGTGAATTCGTGCAGACATAACATGCATCAATGTAGAATGAGTGAGTGTGCTTTCTATGTGTTTCTGTGTTTCTTGGTGTATTAACTGACTGCTAATGTTGAGCCGACTTTGCTTAACCAACACAAATCTAAATGTACTGCATTTCTTTGAGGCTTGTGCACACATGTATCCTAGTGATATTTACATGTGTCTCTAATAGCAGTGGGTCAAATAAATGGTTCAAATGAAAACAATAAAGTCAATAGAGTCAAAAGACAAAAGTCTTCATGTACCGGCTTCTCGATGAGGTCGATGCAGGGCTGCAGGTCCAGGCCAAAGTCGATGAAGTTCCACTCGATGCCCTCCCTCTGGTACTCCTCCTGCTCCAGGATGAACATGGTGTGGTTGAACAGCTGCTGTAGCTTCTCGTTGGTGTAGTTGATGCACAGCTGCTCGAACGAGTTAAGCTGGAGAGGAAAACCCAAAGTTCAAAAGTCAGGTAATTAAACAAACACACATGTAGGCTTCTGTGGGCGCGCACATACACGTATACTGTGCACGTGCTGATACTGTAAGTGCAGCACAACCAACTGAAACACACTAAATCTACCTTTAATTATGAAGGTGAATGATAAAGCAATTATCCATATAGTCTAGATAATTGTTGATCGAGACGCAGAGGTTATATTCTATACTAGTGCACCATGATACTAAATACAAATGAGCCGCTGCAGTACACATATATGCAAATGTTACCGTGGCCAGCAGGTACAGCTACAGTATGCAGTATGTTATGTAAACCGTAAACACCACTCTCTGACACATCAGGGACGCTATAGCAACGGGCATTAGAGTTTTCTTGCTAGCGCACCCGCCTCCCACACCGCAGTTCTGGGTTCCGAGTGCAGGGCTGCCTGGCTACGCACGTACTGTGGACCAAGACACACAACACACCTGGAAAATCTCAAAGCCAGCGATGTCGAGGATGCCGATGAAAGAGGCCCCCTGTCTCTGTCTGCGATCGAGCGCTCTGTTGATCCTGTGGACCAGCCACCTGAACAGACGCTCGTATGTAGCCTTGGCCAGGGCCTCCACTGCAAAGTCAGCCTGGGGTGAGATGGACAGACTTACAGACCGCACACAATATTACAGATATAGGCCGACGGATGGGGAAGCAAAGAGAATGGAATTAAAGGTGGCGTCAGCAATGCAGGAGAAAAATTGTTTATAGTCGAGCTCCGCCCCCGCAACAAATTGGCCACACATTGGCAAGGCTGGGACAGTGTTGTTTGGTGCGGTCTGCACCACTTTGTTTGTGTTCACATTTACAGAGCCAGGGCTGTGTAGATACCGGCTTATTTTGTTTGCTCAGCATGCACACAGACTGGGCAGCTAGTGGACTGTGAGGAGACATTCGCATTAGCTTAAAATCGCTGACTCTACCTTTAAATGGTCCCTCTGAAAAGCCCACCTGTTCTTTGGTTTGGGCCTTCTGGACATACTCCCGTCCCACTTTGATTCTGGGCGTGAGGATAGCCCGGGTGAACTCCACCACGCTAATGCCCAGCAGGTGGCAGAGTTTCTGGGCAGCCGTGTCATCGGGCATGGAGGCCTGGTCGTGGTTCTTCTCCTTCGTGAAGGAGATGTTCCCAAACTGGAGCACTGAGGAGATGACCTTCAACATTGCTATAGTGGGGGTGGGGAGGGAGGGGGGCGACGCATAAGAACAACAGCAGGGGTCAGATAATGACTAGGGAAAACGGTTTGTAGTTAACCCAAGCCCAGGTCCCCACTGTAAGGCAAATGTCAAATCCCCTGACTGTTCCCTGACTTTCACTGACTAAAAATCTGAATTTCCACTACCTATAATTAACGTAAAAACAGGTGATGTCTGTGTAAAAGGGACAGCCAGCATGGCAATGACAAACACATTGAAAATGAAGGTGGTGATATTTTGAATAGGTACTACTCACTCATGTAAACATACAGAACTCAAAATACAAGGCCACATCCAGTAACACTGATAAATGGCTACTAACATATAAACATGCTGCAATCTAAATTCCCTGACATTCAATTTTTTGACCCATAAATAATACAATTCCATGACTTTCCATGTCTGGAATATACTTTTTTTTAAATTCCACAATATTCCGTAAATTCCATGACTAGTGGGGACCCTGCAGGCCATGATTGGTCCTGCACCCTCCCTCTCTTACACAGTGACTCCTCTGCGCTGAACCCCATGATGGCCATTGAGTCCATCGTCTGCGTGAAGTTGTCTGCATCGCTCTGCCCAGGGACTGGGATGGAACCTCCGCTCATGAAGCGGTACTGATCGGCACCTCCCAGGAGCAGGTCCGCTACGGAGAAGAGCGGGAAGGTTTAGATGGACAAATGGATGTCAAACATGTCATCTACCACAGAATAGTAGCCGCCAACGTTGCCATCTTTCATTTACCATAGATTACCAGTAATGCATTGGTAAAATATGTGTCTTTATTTATGCTTACCCCTTGTGGCATCTGAAGCTCCAGTCAGCAACTGGTAGAAGATGTGGAATGTTCTCTCCTCTTTGGCCTGACGGATGGCCCGGGATTTCTCCAGGAGGTCTGGACGTCTGAGTCAAGTATCATTTATCACAGAGAAGCACATAGGCTACAATGGCGCCCACAAATATTATATAATGCACCAAACCAATGGTTTGTGCCACAGCAACAGTTGCTAACTATATACAAAGGATACAGGTCTCAATGTTAGCACCAACAATATATCCTGCCACATCAAAATTGATGCGGATAAATTTACCCTGCAGACAGAGAAAGAATGGTTGGACATTTTAGTCAGTAGTTATTTAGAGGACATATTAAAACTATTTAGGCGACAGCAGAAAAATTATAAGTCTCAGAAGGTCTTACAAATCTGGAAGAGTTGTCATTCTTGACAGTCTTGGCATTACCAAAGGCCTCCAAAATGGGATTGGCCTGTAGCAGTTGTCTTTCCAGCTCACCCTGAAACACACAGGATCCCATGAATCAGTGTCACCGCAGCAAAATGCACCACCATTCACCAATGTTGACGTCACTAGAGCAGTGGCACAACAGGCCCCCCACAACGCACAGAGCTTCCACACCTAAATGATTCTCAACATTAGCATGCA
The DNA here is from genome assembly GCA_025447795.1 of Speoplatyrhinus poulsoni. NCBI lineage: Eukaryota > Metazoa > Chordata > Actinopteri > Percopsiformes > Amblyopsidae > Speoplatyrhinus > Speoplatyrhinus poulsoni. The sequence goes on from JAOEGT010049444.1 coordinate 18,444, forward strand.
AAATGTTTGCTGTTTGAAGCCGTTAGCAATTGTGATACTTAATCCCAGCAAAATATGTTACGCTATGTTATGTTATGTTATGTAAGAAACAGACTCAGCCACTGAGCCACTGCTTTAGAGCAAAGCAGATAGAGCAAGTTACAGGCTAGGCTGCTAGCTAGCTAGCTACATACAGTACAGTAGCTAGATATTAGCTGGTACTGGATGCACTGCATTGCTGTGACTGTCGCATTGCCAGTGCAGTCGGTAGCCATTGTTGAGGCAGCAGCAGGCAAAGCAGTCAGTCAATAAAGGGTATTAAGAGAGCTGGCTACTGGAGGTAGTTTCAAAAACAGGTCAAGTAATCCAGCAAGCAGCATTAGAAGCTCTACAACCACCCACACACACACACACACACACACCCAGACCAGAGATTTGACTGGTCAAAGCACCCACCGCAAACAATTTGAACATTGTGCAGACAAATGTGAGGTGTATGCCGGCGCCCTGCCTCACTTTCTCATTCAACTCCATACACATTTCTCACACACTGTACACGCAACTGCATCAATACTGTACTTCCACTCCTAGACCCATAGCGCCACTGCACCCAGGACACACAGACACACACACACACTAGATGAAATGCTCAATACTCAGATAAATGCCTAGGAGGAGGTCTATTTGTATTATAATAGATGTGAAAACAGCCAAACCCATTGAGCCATGCCAAGGCTTCATTCAGATGGTATATGAATGAGAAACAACAGTGAAATACGGTGAAATCTTAATATAATCCCCTTCATTTACACGTATGTGCCCCAATATCTTAAAACATGTTTATCAGTGAGCCCGTCTGAATAAAGCCAAAGCTGTGACAGACATCTAAATACATGTATACTCACATATTGTATACTCTGAGAAATCTTAAACAACTTAGGTTTTAAGAAAGGGAGGGTGGGTGAAAGAAATGGTTAACAAAATGAGTAAGATAAACAAATTAAACAAAACAATACAAGAACAACAACTAAACGAAGAATATAGACATGTACATACAAAATACACACTACATTTGCTACAACCCTTTCAGTTCACTTTAGTACTCAGTAGTAATTAGTAGCATTACACAAGCAGCATAGTGAGTCAGCACAGCACAGCACAGCACAGGACAGGACAGGCCGATAGAGCCCACTCACCCTGTTTGCCAGAGTACTACCTCTTGGTAAGGATCTACTGCCATCCATCTGAATGTGCAGGAAACAAGGAAGCAGAGCAGAGAGAAAGGATATATGCAGGAAGGATAGCCATAACGCCAAGAAGTGATTGGAACAGGAGATGTGAAAGCAACATTTAAAGAAGTGAGATGGCAGAGTTTCTGCATTTAAGAGACACATAAAGACAGCTAGAACTCTTAACCTTTTGGAAAGACAAATTACCAGAGAGAAGATAGCTAGAACAGAGTAATGCTCATGAGTATTAAAGCAGGAGTGTGATGCCTCATGCTACTGAAATAGCAGCAATGCTTCTTACTGTAGGTTCTTATAACCTTAAAGGATGAGTATGTCATCTTGGAAAAACCAGTAACTTAGCCAGATTTTGAAAGATACAATCGAAAAAAAGCACC
>JAOEGT010049455.1:0-20046 GCA_025447795.1 Speoplatyrhinus poulsoni
ACACAATAACATTACATGCACAATTTAATGAAAGTAGTTAAGCAGCCAAATTCCTATCCTCTGCAAAAATGCAGAAAGCTGTCCAGGGTACCTTTAAAGAATGCAGTTTAAAAAAAGTATTGGGAAAGCTCAGCTCTGCCCAAAGCGAGAGACATTTTGCATTCTCCTTTCTTCAAACAATGCATCTTGATTAAAGACAAACTGCCCATCACCCTGGCAGAGGTCGTTCTGATACCCATAAGCCAGTCAAGCTTTCCCTTGCTATGAAGGGATGCCAAGAAGGCCTTTAATCCTCACCCAAACAACAGCCGTGTTGAACTTTCAATGCTCAGTTATAGTCTGCAGTGTCGGACATCAAATAAGAATTTCAACCACTTCGGAGTCCAAGCTGTTGATGTTCTTGACAGCCTTGAGAGATGCCTTCGTCTCTTCCAAGTTATCTGCATCGGAAAGCATATCATTAGGAAAGTACAAAGCGAAATATGACTATTTATCTCCCAGAAGCGTTTAATTTATTCATGTTTTAGTGGGCGTTAACAGCACAAGAGTGCAAGCGTACGCACCAGGAGAAAATGTGGACGCCTCCTCCAAAGTCTCAGGCTTGATCGGCTCAGCAGAGAGCTCGGGCTCCTGGAAGGACAAGTCGCTCTGGGTGCTGGAATCCCTGCTCTGGCTCGTAGGCACTGCGGAGGGATGTGGCGGCACCGTGGCAGAAACCGTCTGGTCATCCGACAAGCTCTTGACTAGAGACAAATAAATCCATTCTTAAGCACCATTTCACATCTTTGGCGCACACACACACACAGACACACACACTGACACACGCGCACACACTGACACAGACACATGCGCACACGTGTGCCCAAATGTCTGCTCTATTTAATTCCCTCCCACGACTATTCCGGAATTACTATTCTGGAAGGAGAGGTGATGTGCATTCCAGGTTAAAAACATGCTGTCTATTTAAGGGGAGGCAAGGAAGGCTTGTCAACTACTCCAGCTTAATGTCGTTATGTGTTTTTAGAAGGTAGACACTCTGGCGACATGGGCTCGTCTGCCAGTTGTCGCTAAATAGCATGTTCCGTTTTAGACAAAAAAAAAAAAAACTCTGCTAGGCGTTACATGAGCTCCCAGACCCACACCCTCGACGCTCACCCTTCCCGTTGGTGGTGATGTCTGTGGGGCTGCTGGCCACTGTGTTGATGGCGGGGCTGGATCTAGCCGGGCGGAGCCCCTGCTTCTCCAGTCTGCACTGTTCCCAGCTGGAGCGCTGCTGGAGAACCCGGATCACAGCATCCTTCTCCAGGAGCTGTCCGTGCAGCGCTCGCATCCTTGAGAAGACCATCGAGACAAAGGTGAGTTGAGTTCACCTCCATAACTTCTACAGTATTACAGTTTATACAGTATATACATGGAAAGTAGCAGCAGCCACGAGCACTGTCTGTTTAAACGTCATTAGTAAAGGCTTGCACCTGTTCTCCATCTCCTGGTGTCTGTGGCTAGACGACGGCAGGTCTTTGTTGAAGCTGCTGTTGGGCGAGTGTCTGGGCGAGTGCTTGATGATGGTCGTGTCTCTGTGACAACGGGCGAGCCACGGAGGTTAGCACTTATGAACCATCGACTTTAACATTGTAAAGACTTGTTATACACCCATCCATCCAACCGTCCAACTATCCAACCAACCATCCGTCCACCCACCCATCCATCTATCCATCTACCCAACCATCCAACCAACCAACCATCCATCTATCCACCCATCCATCTATCCATCTACCCATCCACCTACCAACCCAACCATCCATCTATCCATCCACCCAACTGTCCAACTATCCATCCACCCATCCACCTACCAACCCAACCATCCATCTACCCATCCACCCACCAATCCAACCATCCACCAACCCAACCATCCATCTATCCACCCAACCATCCACCCACTCACCACATCCACCACCCAACAGCCCACTCAACACACCCACCCACCCACTCAACACACCCACCCATCCACCCACACACCACACCCACCACCCACCCACCCACCCACAGAGGTGTAAGCCTCTCACCTCTGTGCGGCAGCAGTAGCGGCTGCGTCCATGGCAAACTGCCTCATGGTGCTCTCCTCCAGGTACTTCTGCTCCCACTTGGTGATGTCCGCCTCCAGGGCCAGTATGCGCTCCTCGCGCTCCCTCAGCTGCTGCTGCATGCTGGGCCAGCTGGGCTCTGAGGCTGATGGGCCGGCCGCCTGGCTCTGGGCGCGCCTCTGTGTGTGGGGAGGCACACAAGGCCGTTAAAGGTGGCGATGGTTAACTCTACACGGTAGCCATGAAGCAGCTCAATGCAGAGTTAAGCTTCTAAAATACGAATATGAAAATATTCATGTATAAATAAAAAAGTTAATTAATTTGAAATAAAAAAAAAAAAAAAAGTAATAAAAAAAAAATTAAAAAATTAAAAAATAAAAAAAATGTATATATATATATACATATATACATACATATATATACATACATACATATATACACATATATATATACATACATATATATACATACATACATACATATATATAATTTTTTTTATATATTTTTTTTTTATTTATTAGTATTATTATAATTGCCCATTTTTGGGATCAATAAAGTTTTTTCTTCTACTTATTATTATAAAAAACTAATTTTTAAGACACCACACAGCCCGTAGGGGGCTCCAACGTGCACATTAAACCCCCCCTGACACACATGGGATCACGCCAAGCTGACTGGTGGTGAGGGGGGACCCACCTGCTGCTGCTGCGCCCTCAGACTCTTCAGCTCCTGCTCCAGCCTGGTCCTCAGCTTCAGCTCCAGCGTCTCCCTCTTCTCGCAGGCCGCCTGCAGCTGGCCCAGGGCACTCTGCAGCCGCTCCACCTTCTCCACGTAGGCCCTCTTCCTCTGCAGCTCCTCCTCCAGCTGCCGGTTGCGGCCCTGCGCCGACGCCAGCGCCTGCTCCAGTGTCTCGCGCCGCCGCAGCCACTCCTCCCCGGAGACACGCAGGTGCTGCAGCTGCCTCTCCAGGCGCTCGCGCTCCCGCTGCTGCTCCTCGTCTGGAGGAGGAGAAGATGGTGCAAGAGGAAATGGGGGTGGAGAAGGAGGTGGAGGAGTTGGAGGAGATGGTGGAAGAGACGGAGGAGGAGGTAAACAAAATGGAGAAGGAAGGGTTGCGTTACTAATGTGCGAGCTTGTCACACTCTTGAGCAACAAGAGAAAGTAAATAGATAACATTCGTTTAACTCCATGTGACTTGTTTCTCACGCAGAGCCCACTGGAATGCACATATGACCCTACTGCTAGTGACTCAACTCAAACATTTGGAGAGAACGATGAGCTGTGCGTGGTAAAAGCCTTGAAGAAGTTTCCACTGATGTATCTGACCTATCGTGGCGTCAACAGAAATCTTTCGGGGTGCAGAATTGATCTTGCCTCCTGTGCCACTTACAACAGCCAGTCATTACACAAGAGGACTGCATGCCTTTGAAGGGAACGCAGACTTCCTCTTATCCACTTACGCACACAGGCATGGCCTTGTACTGGGAAAAGCCCAGGAATGCCTCTAAAGACAAAGTAAACAATCTCAAACAGGGAATATTACCATCCCATGCATAAATACAAATAATTTATATATTGCATATGTTGGCACAACAAAGAAGAAAGATCATTTTTAGTAAGTTAATACTTACTTTATATTAACATAGTCCGCCCCCACACACAAATCAGCAGCCTATGCATTACCCTTGAAGCCATAGTTGTTCACTTCTAGGCGGGAGGTAAAAGGCTACTCAACTCTGAGCAGGGGGTGGAACTCATACACAGTGCCAGAAATACCGTAAAAATAATCAGGAATTCCTGGAATCCAGGCCACATTTACAGCCGCTATGAAAAGTTGTTCATGTGAAAGTGCCAAGACCAACTCAACCCATTAGAGGTAGAGCCAGTGTGAGGTGTTTCACAACACGGTGATTTGCCCATGTCAGGCCATAGACTTAATTATTTCGGTTATCTTTCCTGCCTTATTCAATTGACTAATAAAATGTTATGGAAAGAAGCAGTGAGATGGTGCGCTATAGGCAAACTAAGAAAACTGCAATAGCCAGTTCAGCCTACAGTTGACACCAGTAGTAATCCTACAAATTCCTCTTAGACATCATAATTGTTAAAAATGATGAGTGACTATAAGAGAATGCAGAATGCACCATGCATATGAAAAGCCAGTGGAAAGAAGACCGTACACAAATGCTGCATTATAACTCACTTTGTTCGAGAAGTTTAGCAAAGATGTGTTGTTTCTGTTCTGAAGACTCTACTTCCTTGGCAACACGCTGTTTTGTAGCAGTGTCAAGTCGTTCTGTAACGTACAGAGCAAAATAAATCAAGAATTATGTTTCGACACCTATTACTTTCAAAGTTACATTTTAAAGGAGGCCACTATTTACTACCGTGTGACAGCAGGCTTACCTCTTAGGTCCCTGTTAAAGTCATGCAGTCTCTTAATCTCCGCTTCTAGTTTGTTCCTCATTGTTTTCTCCAGAGCTTCCCTCTTCGCAGAGCCTTTCATCAGCGTCTCATAAGCTTCAGATATCCTTTGAATCTCAAATTCCAGCTGGGAAGAAAAAAAAGGTTCTGAGTTAAAAGGCAAATATTTACAAGGAATGGAATCCCCCGTGGGTTTAGACGGTTTATGCTAACACAGTAACAACCAATAAACCCAATCAGTTACATCTGAAGACGTTGCACTGCATGCTCCATTGTGTAAGCCCACGGGGCAAAAAGCTCTTTGACACCTTGAGCCTCTGAAAACTGGGAGCATTCCTTACTGAATGCTTATGGGTCCCAGGTGTCAGGGCATTCACCTCCCTCCATGGCACACCGCCAGAGGGGGGGAGGGGGGGTGTATTGGGAGACAACAAGAAACAGGAAGTGTCTCAGGGAGCTCCAGACTAAAACGTGGATCTTTGCCCACGACCAATGCCGATGCGTTCGGCGTCACCGCCCCCTCCCCTCACCTTTTGCAGCCTGGCTGTCTTCTCGACGTGGACCTCCAGCTCCTTCCTCAGCCGCTCGTTCTCCTGCACCAACGCGTCCATATGACTACTGCCGCCGTTGCTAGTGGCTACCGTGAACGCCGCTGGGCCTCCTGGGCTCGCTGTGTGGTAGACGCTGTTGTGAGCCACCTGGGTATGAGCAGACACATACCTGAGGAGAGGAGGTGTATTTATATGAGTAATGCGTTAAAGGTAAACCACAGATGGCAAGGTCTTGCATGTCACTCAACAGAAACTGTCGCGGTTAGACAGCGGTTAGACACTCTGGTTGGCAAACATCCTTCTGAGGACCACCGTCGAGCTAGGACAACACTGCAGCGGCGGTTAGAGTGCAAAATTGATTTAAGCTAGCAGCCGTTTAGCCATGCCGACCAATCCTTAGCTCTGCCCATTTGTAATTACCTGTGATGCTGGGAGTGGAAAGGGGGCGGTGCCTCCGTATAGTAGTGCGCCTGCTCCTGCGAATGGCTGAGCATATATCCGGGAAGTTTAACGCAGTTGGGATAGTCCGGCGGCGGGCCGCGCTGTTCGGGGTACTGCCGGGCCTCCTGGCCGTCCCACGACCCGTGGCTCGTGTTATACAGCTGGGGATAGCTATGAGAGGAGCTCATTGGTAGGCCATCTCCTCTGGGGCCGTTCCTCTCCAGCGAGAGCTGCATGAGGCGCTCACTGAGAGACCGAGCGTGCTCGCGTTTCACCTCCCACTGGGTCTCGCCCAGACTCCCCACGACGTCCATGCCGGGGCCCTCCAAATGATTCTGCCCCTTCTGGGAGCTCAGGTATTGGGAGTGGGCCTTGGCCTCCTCATAGGTGGGAAGCTCCTCCCCGTGGAGCTGGTAGAGATGACAACGAGCGGGGCTCTCCAAGTGCGTGCAATCCCCCTGGTGCTCCTGGCCTTGGGGTTCCTGTCTGGTTGACATCTGCATGTACTGGCAGTCCTCCTTGTCGAGGCTCTCCGAGGAAGACCGAGGACTGGCAGTGGCGCCTCCTCCTCCACGCAGGGCCTGCTGCTGGATGGCTAGGAGCGTGCGGGTGTCGGTGGGGTTGCCGTAGCGGAGCTGCTCTTGGATGAGACGGTGCAGGACCGTTCCAGAAGACTCCTCAGCAGTTCTCATTTCATTCACGGGGTGCGATGGGTGGACGTTCCTCTCGAAGTGGCAGTTACAATGCTTCGGGGGAAAGGAGGGGGAAGGATAACTGTAAAATAACAGCTTTCTTTGTTAGCAACACAAAATAAAGATTAATGAGATGTAGGCTATATTCAAACAGGCATTCAAATTACTTTAAAAGCAATTTTGTTATAGGCTATAGCTTTAATGTCAATTAAATCCACATTCCATAACTTTAAGTAATAATCAATAATTTATTAATTTAAATGGTAGCCATATAAACCAGGTACAGTAATTACCACAATAAGACATTAATTAATTGGCGTTTAGGCCTAATTGGGAAAATAAAAATCAATAGGCAATAGGTAGCCTACATTTGTTTGTTTGCTTTAAAATGACATAAGGAAGAGTAGACTATAGCCTAAATCCCTAGATAAAATGTGGAATATATGCAACTTTAACCCATAAGTATATTTATTTCTAACCAAAGGCTCATCTCGTTAAAATAATAGCAGGATGTAGGTTAAGCATGGCTACAACACCCGTCTTATGAACTCCCATTGAAAACCCATGCCGCTGAGGCGTCTAGTAAACTCTCATCCGGAATCAACGTACACTACAGTTAGAAAGCGTAAAACCGCACAGGGTTTAAAGTTGTTTATGAGAAAACTTACCAAATTACGTTCTCATAACAAATAGGATGGAAAATCCAAACTATGTAAATCGCGGGCTTGAAGCAATAATTCCTCCGCGTTTCTTTTTCTTGTAGGCTACTTTGAGCGCAGTGTCGTGTGCGCTTTCAACGGCTCCCTCGGCAGACTGAACAGGAGGGAGAGCGCACTGCACTAATAAATAACTGAGGGCCGATTGTTCGCTGCGGCTGGAATGTCAGGAATGCGAAGGCTCCAAGTCCCTCTGGGATCAAAAGCAGAACATAGAAAACGGAGGCGGGGCCAGCAGAAATGGATTCGGAACAGCACCACCATCTCAGCTGGTTGCCTGTGTCATGTAAAGCAGCTCGTTTTGTTGACAATAGGGAATAACCAGTGTGCCGATGCCATATAGCCTATTGTCCATGTAGTTTGTTATAGATGTTTAATTGATTTACACCAGAACTGTTCATACAGTCGCAGTTCACTCACTCACTCATTCTATAGTAGTTGGTTGGTAAATGCATACATTGCATTGTATTTATTTGTATGCTGCATCAAAACAACACATACATCATTAATCACCACAGTAAATTTGTGGTCATGAATTATCATCTGAATAGCCTGATTAAACAATAGTACCATGGCCAGCCTTATAACATGTTTACCTGGTAAATATTTAAGCCATGGCCCAAGCTAATTCTAATTGTGTGTGTGCGTGTGTGCACGCGCGCACGTGCGTGTGTGTGCACTAAGGCGGAGATGGGCGGTACAAGGCACACTGCCGGCCAGCTGTCCATGGAGTAAAAAAGCCCCCCTTCCCCTCCTTAATGAGTGTTGTGAGAGACGCATTGTTCTCCCCAAAAGCAGACATGACATGGGCTCTGCCATCTGCTGTTCTCCCCTCCACCACTAGAACCAACACCGCGTTCTTCACAAACATGCAGACTGCACTTGTCAGCTGGCTGTGGGGGGTGGGCACACACGAATTAGATAATGGGCCTATATTGAATACATTATAGTTGTATGTTGTATGTTGAAGTGTTCGTCTAATGCAGGGCAGATGGTTTGACTGCGGAAGACAGTCTTCAATTGTGTACTTATAACTGACTATTCCAGACAACAGAAAGAAGTTCCTAAGTAGAATACCTTTATCACCATGCAAATGAGGACCTGGCTATTTGCATGGCAGTTGAAGGCGGTCTTGCAAAAAAAAAAAAAAAAAAGAACAATAAATTAATAACTAACAAAAAAATGTGAATGTGTAAATCTGGACATGAAAATTCTACAAACTCAATTGGTGCATTTTGCTCACAGATGAAAGTACAATGTGCCAATATACATTTGTGATTTAACTGTTATTGTTCTCACAAACATGTACTATATAAATAAACTGTTGTTAGTGATTCATGCAAAAAGGGACCATGTTTTTGGCAATCCTCATATCAGTATCTGTATTGTTACTGGTACAACAGAAAGGTCCACATGTAGCATTTAAGCCTGTCTTCCGTACATTCGGTCAATCACCTTCTTCCACCAAATACCTTCAAAGATCAATAATAACAAAATCTAATCTAACCCTTTCTTTGCATGCACTGTAAATCACTAATGGAGTTCTGCCCAATTTGTTTAACCAAGGGGCTTGTACCATGTACAACATAGCAAACAGATTACGATGTCTGTTAACGGGTGGGGTTGTTTAATTGATACACACACAGACACACAGCAACACAACACAAATACAGAAAGCACTATAGCAAAACAGCTAGATTAGTCGCTTAATGACAGTCCTATTTACCAGCAAACAGGCAAGCTATTAAGTTAGGGTGGGAAACTGTGCATAATAGATTAAAACAAATCAACCTCATTCAGGTTCACATAAACAGTGTCTGGTTACATAGCATGCATATTTGACTGGTGCTCTTTTCCATGAGACAGTTACTACAGTATTTAAATGCAGTAGAACCCAGCTTCAATAGCAAGACATGGTTGGCGATGCTCCTCAGAATGTAATTGAACATTAAATCATGCATCTTTAAGGATTTTACTATTGAAGAGGGGGTGTATCCTGGTATAACAAGAAAACAAAACATTACTTTTGAAAAAAGGGCCTGAACATTTCATTGGGGATTGTTTTTAGTTGTTGCATCCTAATGGGCTTTTGAGCAGTCTTTAGCCAAACTGCAACGGTGTTGCAATAGATATTGGTATCGCTTTATCTACAATTCGCAGTATTAAAGTGACTTACAATTAAGGAGACCATAACAATCAGGCATCTTGCTCAAGGACGGCTTGATACAGGCTCAAACCAACAACCTTCTGGCTGGAAGTTCAACACCCAGACCATTAGACTATCCGGTCTACATATGAATCTACCACTGCTGCCACAGAATCAAATGCTTGACTTCAACATCATCACACTTAGCCTGGTCGCTGATTGGTCCGCCATACAGACTGCCTGAGTGAACGCTAATGTGAACAGGGTTTCCAGACTATTATCTCAGTGGAAACTGAGCCGAGAGTAATATTCGGGCGGAGTCAGGCTAGGTGGGTGGGGAGTCAACAAAAGGCTCCGTAGCTGGTATGTTTTGTCTGAAATATTAGTCCTATGAGCACGCTAGAGTTATGAACACACTAATGGCATACTGATCAGTTTTCATCTGAAAAATAAATACCCGCCAAATGATTTACCATAACGATTATGTAAAGCAAGCCACCCATTAATGGGGCTCGATCTGACTGGGATAGCACAATGAAGTGTGTGATCATGGAATACTGGCCTTGTTAAGGAGATGGGACAAGCCAGGCATTTCAGATAGTCCTTTTGTTTTCCTGCAAAGGAGGAAATGGTCGCATTCCTGACATTAACATGTCCATGGGGTGTGAGAGCCTCTACGCTGCCGTTATGGGGGAAGAGAAGAGGTCATTGGCCACAACACACACGGTCTAATGGGGCTTTCTTTGATTAATATGCCGCATCTCTGTCCTACTTGATAAGCACAACTTTGCTTTGTAGAAAATGGCTTTGAAATAAATGGACACCACACCTAGCATGTGGTCGTATTGTTTTGACTTTGACTGATTGGTCTGAGAACAAACATATGTTAGTAATAATATAGTTATAATTAATATAGCATTTACTTCCACACCACCAAACCTTTCCATATTTTCTCAGTAACACATTACCTTGTCTTTAATTATGCTGCTTCTCTTGGTAATGTGTTTTCACAGGATCCCCAAGTCAAATTGTTATCTCGCTTTGGACTATTAGATATTGAATGTCTTAGATTGAGCTAGGATACAATAAAACCCAATGGCTAGTTGTAAAACAACTAGCTTAATCCTGCTCATTAGTGTGTGGGTTTACATTAAAAGGCAGACTCAAATAAAGTTTCACTGGTTCCAGACAACTGTCTCTTTGGCAATATAAGCATTCTTAATTTTAATTAACACTAAAACCCTGTGACAGCAACCTTCAAAGACAGGTTACAATTTTCTGTTCTGACGCACTAAAAACGATAGGTGCGTTGGAGCAAGCCAGCACATCATATCCAGACAAAGAACAAAGACTTACTGTGTCTGAGGCGAGGCTGATAAAGAGCATGCTCATCATTCTCAAATGGTACTAGCAGGTATGTAGTTTACCTTTCACTCCACGTTAATCATCAGGCCAATCAGAGCTTAATTATGAAATGACTGACGAGCTCATTTACCAATCACACTCATATTCTGTCTCACATGTACTTCCTTTCTAACCTCATGTTTTTAAATAACCAAAAAGGCCAAAAAGCCAAATAATACATATATAAAAAATTATTTACTAACTGCAATGTTTTATTTTAAACAGGCAACGCTAAATGCCTGTAGACTTCCAACTTCACAATGTTCTGTGGAAATGTGTTGATAATCAATTGGTTGTTTGGTTAAAATACAATTTTAAAAAGCAGCATGCGTCTTTAAAAAAATTGCTTTGGGAGTGTAGGAGAATATGATATTTTACACAATAATAGAAGGAATAATCTGTAGTGACACATAAAAAACAACACACATACTTATTATTATTATTATTAGAGACTTCTGGATGTCAATATGGAAGGACCAAGGCCTGCTTTAGCGATTTCAAGAGCTATTTAATGTTTGGCCCGCAACAAAGACCTTGTGTAAATACACAACTCAAACATTCTTTTTGCTAATGTTTATCTTAACTTATCTATCTGGGAGAATGTTTTGGACACATAACTGTTATAAACAAAGTTGGAGTATATGTCACAACAATCTGATGGGAATTTTGCCAAGCACTTATATTATACCCCAGAACTTTATAGGTAACAAAGACATCGACAACAATGAAAACCTATGAATCTTAAAATAATTATAAGTGTTGATAAGTGTTAATGCCCCACATTGTACACTATGGTTGAGATTCAGGTGAGTGGAATGCTCCGTGACAAAGGATAGCAGTCAGTGGGTTATCACATGCAGATCTGGAGGGTACGAGGCAGATGTTTTGGGTAAACAAAGACATGGGACAGGCTATCCCCTGCCCTCGAGCTCAGAGTGTGATGCACCTGTCGCCCCACCCCGCCCCCTATACGCACGCACACACACACACACACACACACACGCGCGCGCACACACACACCATATGGCATCTGCAGATTTAATGCGCCAGCAATTGAGTGTACAACCCCATAAAACAAGAAATCCACAAAGATAGACAAAGACAGACATGCTGAGCAGACTGGAAGTGGCAGAGAGAGAGAGAGAGAGAGAGAGAGAGAGAGAGAGAGAGAGAGAGAGAGATATTAGAGACATGTTTGCACCAAGCTAGCTATCTACATTATTTACCTAACAGAGAGGGCCTGCACAAATCCCAATTATCTTCCCTTTCTCCAGTTGAAATTCCACAATCCATTGTGTTGGGAGCAGGTGGGAGAACCTTTAAATGTCTCATCAGCTGCGGTCCACCGCCCAGAACACACATTGCCAGAAGGGGCATTTAACTGTACAGGCCAACTGTTGTTCCTCAATTTTAAAGGAGACAAAAAAATAATAATAATAATAAACATCGCAGTTCTAATCTACACCATCAAGCTAAACATTCAAAATTACATGGCATTACACGTCTGAACAAAAGAATCTCAGGTTACACACGTGCATAATTGTGCTTTAATAATACCCCCTCCCCATTTAGGCAGGCCCAACGTGGGCCCGTTGGAAGCAGATGGCAGGGTAAGCCATCACTTCCAGGCCAGATAAGGTTGTCTCCTAGGGCCGTGTGGACTGGACAACCCTAATCTGTTCATCAGTCATTTAAATGAGATGGATGCGCGCATGCTCCAAGCCTAGAGACAGCATCGGACAGAGCTAGTGGCAGCTCTAAGCAGAAGGCCAAATACCTTGCAGCCATGTTATTATGAAGCAGGGGTTAATCTCAAAGATGTCCAAGCACAGAGAGAGGGAATATGGCTGACCGTACACGTCAAAACCAAAATTTATGGCCAACAATTAGCTAAACTGTTTTATAAGGTTTAGCACAGATTGTGATACTGAGTGTTTTAATGTAGGCAACCTTAACCCTATCAATTAACATTGTAGCCTACCAAATAACATATTAACATGCCTATATCATAGTATTAATATACTTTCATGTGGAAATATTGACCATTTAAATTAACGTTTTGGTATTTTTCTAATGGTTGCAATGGAATCAGTATAGTTTATGAAAAGATGGCTTGACATCGTTTTCTCTGTCTGCCCCCCCACACTCAGTCCACTTTGTACCAAATGTCTGACTTGTGTTTCTGGCTATTTGCTCCTATTGTGTTGCACTTCCTGACAGGAGGCACTCTGGGAGACTGGGCTCAGTCAGCTGCAAAGGAATGTCACATTCCATTCTAAAATTACGGACGTTTCTCTTGATTTCTGAGGCCAATTCTTGCCATTTTGTCTATGGTGTCTGAAGGGTGTTTCCGGAGAGACGTACTACAACACCCGCGCTCACACATACAAAACAACAAACATACTCAGTGATTGTACAAATATCATGTTGTCATCATCTGACAGGGCATTATTAGATTTAAAATTAAATGTTATTAAATGTATCAAAGACTACAGGGAGAAAATATTGTATTAAAGTGGAGATTTAAAAAACAAAACAACAATGTTTGTGATGGAAGCAAACCTGCAGACCCAAAACAAAAGGGACAATAGCGGTTCCTGAAAAGCATGATCCGATATATGAAGTCAAGTAAGCATGTTAGTAATTTGTGTAGAAAAACCAACATATCACATGTATAATGCAAAAAATGCTTTAGCTAACAGCACAATGAATGGCCATCAACCACAGCAGCAGATGCGCCATGAAGATAAAGGCTGTGTCCATATGGTAGACTGGGGTTAGAGGGGAACAGGAGGGGGGTGGGTCAACTGTCAGGAATGAGGAAATCCCACCCTGGACACAAATGATAGCGTTCAGGAAACACACTCATTTGCATTCACATTCAGCCTTTCCCTTGTGGCGAGGCAACATGTGCGGGTTGGGGGAGGGTGGGAGGAGTGTATAGGGGTGCATGGGGGAGACCTGCAGTCCACTGATAGCAAACCCTCTGATCACAAATACAGATCCTCAGGGTTCACAGAATCAGCCATCACCGCCAAGTACCTTATGCCGATGTACCTGCCAAAATACACTAGTGGATGAGACAAAGAAAAAGACAAGTCAAGTCTAAATAACTGAACAGAATAGGCTTTTATATCACATTCTTTTTCATAATTAAAGCCATTTATTTAATAAATATAAAGTTACACCAGTTATTTATGACTGAATGTATGTCACTCATGTTAATATCTAATGTTTATAAAAAATAAAAAAATAATTTGATGACAACACATATTTTTCAATTTCATCATTCCCGCATCTTAATCAATAATTATTGTCTAAACACAATAATAGCTTTTCCATGGTGATCTACATCTGTGCTAAGGTTACTTCATCTCCAATTCAATCAGTGACCAAAGTATACGTCCATTGTAAAAAAATATGTTTTAAATAATTTTTTATTTTATGCGAATGGTTCCAATTCCTGTTTTGCTTAATAAGCATTCTTAAATGTACTCCTGCAGAAGCTGTTGATTTATGACAGCAATTCCGGGGAATGACCACCACAGGTGACGACAATTTGCCCTCTGATCTTCAACTACGCTGACAATTTTACAACCTCTTATAATTGAGCATGAAACGAGGGAAAAGCTGTTTTGGATGTGCGAGAGTGGTAGAAATGCGATTTGGTTCTGAGGTATTTAGATGCAAAGTAGTGATTTCAACAGAATGAAGGAAAGTAACTGATATTGTATTGCACAGGAGCTCTAACAAGATAAACTGAGCTAGGTGGACTATAGTCAATTTACCTTCTTATCTTTGCTATCTGTTTTAACAGCTTTTATGTACCCTGTTTCATTTTTTAGCTGACATTCCAAGGCATAACTAAAGCAGCGCATTAACATAGAGCTAATTATGCTGAACTAACATCATGTTAAATCAATAATAATAATAGTAAGCAATGTTAAATCAGATACATTTCAAATCATTCACAAGCTTAAACATAAACCCTTAAAGTCTATATTAGTTACAGTCGCCCAATGTCAGAATGTAGTGTGTTGCCATTCTTGATGAATATTAAGTGCAAAAGAGGAATGGCATTTCTGTTGCACAGACATACAAATCAAAACATGTTGAGCTGTTTACGTCAGCACTCTATAAGAATGTAAACCGACAGTTCCCCTCGTCAATCCAAGAATGTATCCCAGGAAACTTTTACAGTGGCGATTATGATCACATGTTTACATAACTGCTTTTCTTGGTTACTTATTATTCAAGGGATATGGATTCCTCTCATATCACACATGGTGCAGATGGACTGAAAGACAAACATTCAAACTACATTGACATTTGACAGTATATAAGATATTAATGATTATTTTGCTGAAAAAACTACATACTACAGAATAGAATAACTACAACAATTATTAATCTCTTTGGATAACATTGTGATTAATTCGCTGATACTGCACAAAGGTCACATTAACCCTCCGGCATGCCATTACGTAACAGTTGATAATGCACAGAGTGCGAGAGATTACCTGATGCGTATGGTTACAGAGGGACCCTGAACTAATTACATGAGAGGCTCTAAATGGATACCCTCATTAGCCACGAATGAATGGGGATGGTTCAAAATAAATTAAGTAACAGAGGTCAAACCCAACATCAAAGCATTCCGCATCTGGCTGCCTCACACATAGTGACTTCAAATAATTTGGGGGGAAACAGTTAAATCTCAGACACTTTACAATGTGTCAACTCAAAAGGAGTGACATTCATTAAAGGACCCACATTTATTTTCTTTAGTAGTTAAAGTAATTCAATATGCTGTTAAAAAGTTAATAGCAAAACACCCAATTTTATTTGATTTACATTTACTCCCCCCCCCTCCACAATATGGGCTCTTTAACTTAGCCTGGCTCCACTCAACTATTGCTCTCAGCTCAATGTTTTTCGCTGAAATTATATTCTGGAAACCCTGTTGGTGTTAACGTTATCACAGTCCGGTGGACCAATCAGGTTGGGTAAGTGAGATGATAGAAGATAGAGCTAGATGAGGCTCATCAAAACAGTTGAAGCAACGCCAATTGGTTAAAGACTGTCCAATAGTTTCAAAATTAACCAGTAGTCTATGCCCAGTAGAAGGCAACTACTGTGAACACTTCCAGACGGAGAGTTCCCAGATCCTATTTAGTGAGTTTCGGGTCTCATTACACCAGGCTACCTTTAAAGTAATTTTGACAGAAGAACCAAGACAAGCTCCTAACAGAAGTATTAATTCTATTCAACACTTCTTACAAACAAGCTGTAGCTCTGAGAGGGAGAGAGGAGGGGGCAGCAACGGTCCGTTGGTGTCTGTTCATTCATTAGGGGAAGTGGCCCAGCTCTCTCTATGAGGGAACCCAGAAACCAACAGCCATTGCTTAATTCAAGAAAAACCAACAGGAAGCTTCAAGTAGGTCAAAAGTAATAATGTCTCCGTTCCACTGAAGCAGATATCACAAATAAAAATGACTGTGCAGGAACAGTTCTGTGAAAAGTCTTAAGAACTGCAGTAGGGAATTCATTTTTTTTTGGCACACACACTAGTGTTGCCATTGTAATTGTGTTAAAGAGGAATAGGTATTTTCCTCTGGGGGTCTCTGGCAGAGGTCCATTGGCGTACAGGGCAACCATCCTTCTTAACATGTGCATGCTGATAAGAGCGCGCCCCTCTGTCTGTCCAGAACTCCCAGCATCCGGTACAGAATGTCTGTCTGTATGTCAGCGCCACGCAACACCCATCCAAAATACCTGCTGTGCACTCTCCCTATAGCACATTTGACATTCCCCAAACAATGAGGCATTTCCCACATGATGTGGGACACGGAGCATGGAAGTGGGACAACGTGGGTTGACGTGGAGCACAACAGGCACGCTCTTTGAGGCCCCACCATGGAATGCGTGATAAAGAATGCATGAGGGACGCAACAATCGTGGGAAAAGTCGTTTTCACTTGTTATCTTTCAAGGAAGTCGAGCCATTCAACAGACACACTTATCACGCTCTAGGAAGGTGAATCTGTGGGCAAAGGGCCTCATCTCTGAAGGAAGACATAGTATTGAGTGATAGTTGAATGCTGTACAGTTAAGTACGTACTCTGGGCTAAACGTGTGTTTGGGCAAGTATTAAAACCATCCCAGCACTAAGAAATATGACGGCCAGCTCCGACAAGTTTCAACAAGCTACAGGAATGACATATTCACATTGTGTTGACTGTTAACCTGTGTTCTGACTGAAACTCTCAACAAACCCGTACTTCTTAGATATAATTTTTTTCTTCTCATACAGTACATATTCTGGTATTGCAGTGAAAGCTTCAGTGCTTCCCTGGCCAAACACAGCTGCAGTAGGTTACAATACACTGCTTCTCAGCCAGTCTAGGTCAGATAGAGAGGTACCAGCCCACACAATACAGTAGGACTATCTCAATCTGTCCTGGTGATGAGCACTCGCTTTCAAGATTAGGGGAATTCTTCAATTTACTTTAACTTTTAAGTGAGCCCACAGGGATTAAAGTGATTCAACAAATGCATTATCTCCACAGTCCGTATTCACAAACCATATTTGTTTACGGTGGAAGAATTGCATACATGGTTAGTTAGGCACAAACATACATAGATGCAACCTATGTACAACAAAAAATGGATGTGCTCCAAGCCAATTCAAATGTTTTATATCAGGTATCAGTACCTGTATCTTCCAATGGAATGGTTATCGAAAACATTTGAAATATTTTCGACAAAGCTCATGATGTCAGGCAATGTACTCAACTAAATGTCAGCTGCAAAGCTGAGGTCCAGGGAGTATACAATGGTATTCTAAGTGTCAAGAGTTTTGCATGACTAGAATACTGTGAACGTCTTCCACTAACTGCAAAGCTTACAATTCAGTGACTATGTTTACAAGCGAGATATTAGAAAATTGCACAACGTGCTGCACAGGATTAACTGTAATGGGTAATCTGGCTCCCTGCACAATAATCAATGATATCAGGTTTGGTTTAATGGCACTTATTTAACACATTTTTAGAAATGTCAAATTTGAAAAAATAAAAAATAAAAAACTAAGCAAAACAAACAAACAAACAAAACATCACTCATATTGCGCCCTCTGCTGGATATTTTAATTTAATTTAATTTAATTTAATTTAAGAGGTATTTGCATAATATTACTGTACACTTGTAATATAGTTTGTTGCACAGGTTTATCATAACGCAACAGTGGTTTTCACAGCGTGGGTCAGGATGTACAGATCATAGGATGATCAAAGTGGTTGCAAAGTTATTTCAACCTTTTGAAAACCTCAATTTGTAGTTTAATAAAATATTCCTGTACTTGTCAATGGGGTGAATGGTTATGTGATGTAACTTCAATCGTATCTGTCTTTGCAGGGCTCGTGTCTTAAAAATGTAAAAGACACGTAAATGTACAAAGATATGTAAAGACTACATCATACAGTAGAGTGATTGTGCAACGTGCAGCCTACGTCAACCTCATCCCTTTAATGTATTCAAATCAGCCTAAACATGCCTTCCTGACTGTAGCCCCCTAGAAGGAATCTCAACAAATCAAAACCTTTCACCTAACTCGAGTGAGAGAGGGTGAGGAATGTCTGGCCTGCCAAATTCCTCAGCCCTGTTTGTCAGGCCTTGCAGCGCTGGTAACCAGGCTTCCCAAATACCGAAGTGAAACCCACTGGGGCCGAGGAAAAGCTATGCATATTTTCAGAACCCCCTCATCTCCCCCAGACAGCAAAAGAAAAGAACAAACGTGACATATGAAGTATTCTACATTTCTCTCACTTTATTTCACAAGCTCATATCCAGCAGTTTATTAATAATGACCCACCCGCCCATTGCCCTTAAACATTCCAAGTGCAGTATTCCACATGGTTGATATTAGGCTTAACTATTAACATTTCACAAGGACAAATTAAGCAGGTGGTGGAGGCGTTTCATGACAACATTGGCTGGGTGTTCAAATTCTTCCAAGGTCTTGGCTAAGCAAGTAGGACAGTCTCTACAGGGTGGGGGTGGTGGCGGTTGAGCGGTCAGCCTGTTGTCTGAGATGTCAGGGCAGAGATGGGTCATCCCAGCTATGATATAGATATCAAGATCACCACCATCCCCCCCACCCCGACCCCTTTTGCTTACCAAATCACACAGAAATGTTACAAATACTAAATACTTGCGGCGTGCTAAACTGAGAGCAGATGGAGGCGCTCTAAAGCTGGGTGAAGGTCAGAGAGCCATGTCATCTGCCAGATAGGTATCTGATGTACCAGATGCCGCTGATCATTTCACAAGCAAAATACGTAAAGGAATACACTTTGAACTGGGTCAGAAATTGTGGGGTGGTTGGTTAAAACCACAATTTTTGGTATAAAACGCCCCCTCGCACCCTCTTAGAGAGCCCTTATAGTGTCGTACTGCTCTCTATAAGCCCAGCCGCCCCCACCCCCTTTTCACAGCCACACACCCCATTCGTGGACAGCTGTGTTTCAAATAGTGAGCAGGGGCAGACATTTTGCGGTTTCTGTGAAGTGTACGTTTAAAACAGAGGCAGAGAGCGACGTCTTCATCCGCAGCCTGCACTGTGATCAGTGACCAGGGCCGGGCTCTGAGCCGCTGGCCTGGTATTTACACACGGTCCTGGTATTGTCCTCTTTCATATCCTGGATGTGACTGTCCAGCCTCTGGAGCAGCTCCTGCGAGCATGACGTCTCCATCTCCAGGAAGCGGGATACCACCGGCGACGTGGACGGAAGCTCCTGTCCGAATGGAAGGAATAAGAAATGTTTCTGGTCTGGGCTTTGCTAATGCTAATGCTAATCCATGTTATGCTATGCTCATTGTAAATCGCTTCAGATCAAAGTGCCTGCTAAAATGCCTAATTATAAAGAAAGACCTTCATTTCCAGCCCTGTGTGTGTGTGTGTGAATATGTATGTATGTATGTATGTATGTATGTATGTATGTATGTATGTATGTATGTATGTATATATATATATATAGACACACACACACACACATGTTTACAGACATGTATACATGGACTTCGCTATGATCGTTTTGATTGTCTTACAATTGGCGTGTCTTCTCTGGCCAGTGCAGTCAATGCGTCCTCAGGGCTGGAGCTCCGCACCTCGGCGACAGCACCGTCGTCGGCAACGGAGGCGTCGGCGTGGCTGCCAGGCGCAGAGCTTCGCCTGGTCACGCTCTTGGTCGCGCCGGATGAGGAGGAAGAAGAGGAGGAGGAGCGGGAATTAGAGCAGCTGTGGTGGGCCGGGTCGCTGTGCCGCTGTCCGGAGGGGTGTGGCTGCTTTAGGGTTCGCTGGCGGCCTCCGTCGTAGCGTAGAGAGGTGGTCTCCTGCAGGTCCTCTCTCTGCTCCTGATGACTGACATCTTCATGGCTGTAGCCAAGAAAGCACCAGGTTTCATAAGGATTATTATATTGCTTGGTATGGATGAATGGATGGATATACTCTATGGATGGGTGTATGCATGCCAGTGTGTGTGCATATGTGTATATATATATATATATATATATATACATATATACGTGTATA
>JAOEGT010049465.1:0-20044 GCA_025447795.1 Speoplatyrhinus poulsoni
CCCCCCCCCCCCAAACAAAAAAAAAAAAAAATCTTAAAATTTTAGTTTCAGAAAAGGAATTCAAATGAATGGAAGCTACATGGACTTACCTCATCATAGCCTACCTACATGTGCATGTAAGAGAGACAGGTATCGTGAATGTTGATATATTACAATAATGTGACTGAAATTAACAACGTTATTGCACTTTTGTTTTTTTGGATGACTTCATTTCCTCGATGAAACAAGGGGACCAAGCTAATTTACACCAGTTGTATATCTTTAGTTATTTATCTTATAGATATCATTTGAGTTTGGAGCTACAGGCGTTTTTCTGTCTTGCTATCAATCCACACACATGGGGGAGCTCGGAGAGACAGGCATCTGATCGAGAAGCTTGCAGACGTATGTGGCTACGTCGACCGAACGCTCTTCATACATCTGAATGAATGGGTGTTTCTAGAAAGGAAAAAGCTATTATATTAAGACGTATTGCCAATATAGCAATAGCAACATTTTATGGCTGGTCAACTCTAATTCCCTGTACTCATTCTTCATTTTAGCAAGTTTTGTTGGTGATAATTATGTTAAAAACAAATGTATGCCATGCTACTTTTTGAAACATTTGGGCATTGAAGGTATTTAAAATGTCAAAATACAAATGTCATGATCAGCAAAACAAAAAATAAACCTGGTTGAAATACAGAACTGAAGAATAACTTCTAAATTGAAGTTAGATGAGAAATATAAATTATAAAAGAGTAACACCCATTTTAAAAATGTGATTAGAATCCACATAATCTACACAATATTGCCAAAAGTATTTGAATGCCTGCCTTTACATGCACATGAAGGTTAATGACATCTCATTCTTAATCCGTAGGGTTTAATATAGAGTTGGCCCATCCTTTGCAGCTATAACAGCTTCAACTCTTCTGGGAAGGCTGTCCACAAGGTGCAGGAGTATGTTCATGGGAATTTTTGACCATTCTGACTCTGCAGACAGTTGCCGACTTCAGCGCACTGTGAGCCTTGACCGCGCTGACCCCGCTCTGTGATTTTATGTGGCCTACCACTTTGTGGTTGAGTTTCTGTTGTTCCCAATCGCTTCCACTTTGTTATAATACCACTAACAGTTGACCGTGGAATAATTAGTAGTGAGGACATTTCACAAATAGACTTATTGCACAGGTGGCAACCTATCACAGTACCACGCAATGAGCTCTCGAGGGCGACCCATTCTTTCACAAATGTTTGTAGAAGCAGTCTGCATGCCTAGGTGCTTGATTTTATACGCCTGTTGCTATGGAAGAGATTGGAACACCTGAATTCAATGATTCGGAGGGGTGTCCCAATACTTTTAGCAATATAGTGCATGTTTTTAATGTAAAAAAAACAACAAAAAAAGAAGCAAACTAGTTATCATTCCTTTGGATATATCAAACTATGCTCAAAATGGAACCTACCAGCAGCTCTTTGTACTTGGGCCTCTTCGACTCATCTTTTGTAAGGCTTGGAAAAAATAAATAAACAGGAATTACATACTCAAATATGCAGAGGAAGAGACATTTTCTTTGAGCAAAGGACAGCCATATAGCAGTTCATAATTGTCATTCACAATACTTTCGTTTAAATTATCTACTGTAAATGACAACGCAATTAAGGTCCTCTGCTAGAAAAAAAAGTTTATTTTATTACGATATCGCAATGTTATACAGACACAGCGACACAAAGTTATGATTTTTATTTCTTAATATATTGTTATCCTAGATTTGGCACATTGTTAACATTAATTGCTTTTAAAATCCATGAGATTGTGCATCAACCTTTCTTTTATAATGTGAAGTGTAAGTTATTGTATACAATGCTCAAGCCATTACAATTTAATATATTTATATCTTATATAGTTTATGCTTATGTTCATACAGTATGCTTGAGATCAAATAACTTGCCGGACCCCCTGCAGTACCTCTGAGGACCCCTAGGGGTAACTGTGAGCTTACCACAGGTTGACGAAGGTGATGAACTTGGGAGAGAAGCGTCTCTCGTCTGAGTTGCTGAGCTGCGGTGGGTCTCCTTTCACCACCTGCGTCAGCTGGTCGAACACACTGTTCCACTTGGGGTAGGGGAACCTCCCTGTGGCCAGCTCGTACTGCAACACACACACACACACACACACACACACACACGCAGGTCACCCACGGCAACGCTGACTGAAACATTCCGCACGTTGCATGCGCTGTATTCCGAGTGTGACTTTGGCAGTGACATCATCATTGGGAGCCACGGACTCACCAGTGTGATTCCCAGACTCCAGACATCCGATCGGACATCGTAACCTTGCCTGGATGCACTGGGATCTATTCTCTCCGGCTTCAGATTATACGGGTAGCAGGGAGAGCAGAAAACAACAACAAAAAAAACACAAACTCTAATCATTACAGAAGTTTGTGCATCAAATACAAAATAGTAAAAGCAGAACTGCCAATACACAGGCATTCAGGGGAAGAAAGGTGGTCAATTGTCCATCTGATGGGTTCAAGAATGTCCTACTATGTTGGTCCATCAGTTTCTGCAAGGACCCTTAGCTGTAAAAGAGGCTGCTTCTATGCAAACCTAGTCTAGAATACTAAGAATTCAATACTACCATTGTGTACCAAATACTGTACATACTAGGGGTGCACGATATTGAGAAAATGTGATATTGATAATGAAAATGTCAATATCGATATTAATTTAGATATTTTTAAACATAAGTAAACACAAAAGGTTATGAGAAAATGCATCAAAAAAACTTCAGGAGGCAATATTTTTGGCCATTAATGTTTCCCCTTCGATCTCCATTAGCTTCCTCAGCCACACATCTTTCTGTCTAAATCAAACACAACTAAGCCAAACAGCCAATGGATGCATCTCCACAAAATAAACAGAATATTGCACTTCATGCAAAATGTTTGATATTGAAATTGCAATAACGATACTGAATCGATATACTGTGCACCCCTAGTCTAGTACATACACAAAATTCTGCGCAAGGTTTAGAATCGCTTTGTGTTAAGCTAACGTCATTTCTGACAAAAAAAAAACTGAAACCTTCCTAAAAGCTGTTCAGTGACAGGATGCAGCAAAGAACCCAGAGTTACGATAAATAACCTAAGTTTTACGCACTGCTTGTGATAGTGTCGGTACGGCGACATGGCCAGCCGTGTTTCACTTCTTAAAATAACCTTCCGTTTACAGTATGAGTGACAGTAGAAGCCGCTGGTTCACATACCGCCATGTAGGGTCTACAGCCTGCATCCCTGGTTTTTGCGATGGAGTCCACGAGCTGACCGCTGATGCCGAAATCACACAGCTTTATGTTACCATTTCTGTCCATGAGAATGTTCGATGGCTTAATATCTGAATGGAGAGAGGCAACGTCAAACCGGGTTAGACTGGATAAAGCAAGCCGATATACGTGCATACACAACACACAGTGAGGTTAACAAAGGGCTACAGCCTTCTAGAGTTACAGTACATAGAAAGCAACCACAGAGCGATTAGGCAAAAATTACAAGAAAATCTTACCTCTGTGTATTATTTTCAAGTTTTCCTTTAAGTGGTTTAATGCTTTCACAGTCTGCAACATAAAACGGTGACAACTTTGGCATCAAGATAAAAGATCAAAATAAGGACATTGTGTTTCTAAATGGGGGAAAAACAAGCCACATAAAAACTTACAGCTAATGTTATTTTGCCTAGTATTTCTTCTGGAATAACATCATCTAATGTTCCATATACATATTTGTAGAATTTGTCAAACGAGGTAGACATAAGTTCCATGCATATCCAGCAGTCCCCCTGTTGGAGAAACAAAAAAACATTCTTAAAACAACATTTTATATACAGTGCATTGGAAAGTATTCACAGCGCTTCACTTTTCCAGATTTTATGTTACAGCCTTATTTCAAAATGGATACAAATATATAAGTGAAAATAGTTAGAACATTTTGCACATTTATATATATAAATAAAATTATATGTACATAAGTATTCACAGCCTTTGCCATGACACTCAGAATGGAGCTCAGGCACATACTGGGTGTTTCTCAATGTCAAGGATGCTTCCTTGGTAGGACGGATCCTTCCAAGTGCCTTCCTAGTTGGGTCCTTCCAAGGCTAGGAAAGACATTTGAAGAACACATAATGGAACGGCCTAGCTAGTGTGCAAGATGACGTCATAAAAAATAAAAAAAGTCCCGCCTTCAAAATCATTATGCTTAATTAAACTGCGTGTTTCTTTTTTTTAATAACAGTTGAAAAAACAATGGATCTCTCATCTCTCCTCTTCTGACGTTCGCACAGGATTGTGGGTATTTTTAGTACGTGAAGGATGCACGATCAGAGGCCTTCAAAATTCTCTGATCGAAGGACTGAGTCCTTGGTAGAATTCTAAAGTATCCTAGACATTGGAACGGTACTTTGTCGCGATTTGATGACATAGCATCCTTGAAATACAGTCGTCAAGGATCCTTCCTTGACATTGAGAAACACCCACTGTTTCCTCTGATCATCCTTGAGTCCACCTGTAGCAAATTCAGTTGATTGGACATTATTTGGAAATGCGCACACCTCTCTATATAAGGTATCACAGTTGACAGTGCATGGCAGAGCTTAAACCAAGCCAAGAAGTCAGACAGCAGACATGAGGATTGTATCGAGGCACAAATCTGGGGAAGGCTACAGAAAGATTTCTGCAGCATTGAAGGTCCCAATGAGCACAGTGGCCTCCATCATCCGTAAATGGAAGAAGTTTGGAACCACCAAGACTCTTCCTAGAGCTGGCAGCCCGGCCAAACAGAGATAGGGGGAGAAGGGCTTTAGTCAAGAAGGTGACCAAGAACCCTATGGTCACTCCAACAGCGCTCCAGAGTCCTTCTGGAAAACCTTCCAGAAGGACAACCATTTCTGCAGCACTCCTCAGTAAAAAGGCACATTACAGCCCGTTTGGAGTTTGCCAAACGGCACCTGAAGGACTCTCAGTCCATGAGAAAGAAAATGATATGGTCTGATGAAACATACTGAACTCTTTGGCCTGAATGCCAAGCGTCATGTCTGGAGAAAACCAGGCACAGCTCATCACCTGGCCAATACCACCAGTGATGCATGGGGAATGTTTTTCAGTGGCAGGAACTGGGAGAATAGTCAGGATCGAGGGAAGTATGAATGCAGCAATGTACAGAGACATCCTTGATCAAAACCTGCTCCAGAGCGCTCTGGACCTCAGACTAGTAAAAAGGTTCATCTTCCAACAGGACAACGACCCTAAGCACACAGCTAAGACAACAAAGGAGTGGGTTCGGGATGACTCTGAATGTCCTTGAGTGGCCCAGCCAGAGCCCAGACCTGAACCCGATTGAACATCTCTGAAAAGATCTGAAAATGGCTGTGCACAGATGCTCCCCACTTCCAACCTGATAGAGCTTGAGAGGTCCTGCAAAGAAGAATGGGAGAAACTGCCCAAAAGTAGGTGTGCCAAGCTTGTAGCATCCTTCTCAGAAAGACTTGAGGCTGTAATTGCTGCCAAAGGTGCTTCAACAAAGTATGCTGTGAATACTTATGTAAATGTGGTTTTATTTAGTTTTTTTATTTTTAATACATTTGCAAAAATGTCAAACAAACTTTTTCCCCCACTTTGTTATTATGGGGTATTGTGTGTTGAATTTTGAGGAAACAATTAATTTTCATCCATTTTGGAATAACAGTACCAAAATGTGGAAAAAGTGAAGCGCTGTGAATACTTTCCGGATGTACTGTGTGTATGTACGTACATACATACATTGATAGAGAAATAGAGATGCTGATCACTTTGTAACAAGCAGAAGATGAAGGCAGGTTTACCTCTCGGAACAGTGCTCCGTAGAACTGCACGATGTACGGGCAGTCGCTGCTCCTCATGACTACATCCAGGTCCATTAGCAGTTGCTTCTGCTCCTTCTCATCCACCGTTGATCTAATCCTCTGGGGAGGATAATAATAATAATAATAATAATAATAATAATACAAACATGTTTTTTATTTTTGCAAACATCTAATTAGATTAATAAAAAAAACAGAAATAAATGAACAATAATAATTTATAAAATAGGACATTACCTTGACTGCCATGATCTGGTTACTCGGTTTGTGCACCATCTTGTTGACTGAGCCGTAAGCTCCACGGCCGATCTCGCCCAAGTCTTTGAGATCCTCCGCTGTGAAGTCACAATGCTGCTCTGCAGAAATCTTCAGCTTGCCAGATGACTCGATGCTGTGTGTTCTCATCCTCTCTCTTGCGGAAGGCACGTGCGAGAGACATAATAAAGTTAACGTTTTGTTCTTTCCAGCAACTTGGTACAGTATCATGCTGACAGCCACTGTATTAACAACAGCAAGTATTTAAGTGTCTTGAAGGCTTCAACTCCACACACGTACATTCCTTGCGCTAAAAGGCATGCAAGTGGCAAACACGGTTGCTTGTTGAAAAGCACAACATTTTCTTCAAAGGTTCGGACAAGTTGTGCAAAATAAGTGTGACAATTTCACAACACGTGGCTGCTTTGACAATCCATCATCATTCTATCATTAACTGTATAGTATAATAATCGCATCATAAGGCAGTTACTTATTTTTTAACTTAACCGTTTTTATTTTAATCTTTATTTTAGTTACAGCAAGTCGCTTTGCTAAGAAAACAATGAACAGTACTGTTTTTCCCAAGACATGGCAAAAAAAAAAAAAAAAGTTTTTCAGCAGCCCCACTGCTTATGGAGTAGGGTTCCATGCTATTCTAGAAATTCCACGAGTCACGCTACAACCTGTTTAATAATGTGTGTAGCATTTGATTTTTATGTGGACTGGAAAAGTAAGCCCATCTTCTCTGCAAAGATTATGGTACATTTACAGGACCCCAGTCACTCGGGGACCTAGCATACATTTTTCTGAGTGAATGCAGGTTAAGAACAATGCAGAAGTTACTTACATGTGAGGATTCTGGAACGGTGGCGCTGATGTATTCAGTGTGAATCTAGTTGTGGATTTTATCGGAGGATTCGCGAAGTTTAACTTCAGAGCTTTGCGTTTACCTGATCAGGAAGTAGCAGAGTTTCTGTTAGAATTATAAACAGGACAACAAAGAATTTAGCAACACAGGGAATACACACACACACAACAAATTTATAAGATTACTGAAACAGGCTAAATTAACAGATTAATTCTTAATGTACTCATAATTATGGATAATGGAGGTGTATCCATTATGTCTTTTTTTTTTTTTTTTTTTTTTACCACAAATGCATTTTAAATAGGTGTATGTATGTATACATACACACACACACAATTTAGAACCAGAGCACAGTGTTTGTCAAAACTTTTTGGACGCTGACATTTTGTAGGATAGTAGAAGAGGCTTGCGACCAGTAATATTATTGTATATGTAGTATTGTATAATGTTTTGTCTTATAAACAAATTACTTTTTACTCCTTAAAACAGGGCTACAGTACATCTTTATACAGGGGGACTTTTTTTACTCACAAATGTACAATAGACATTGGACCCAAAACAATCCAGGAAATTGCCTAGTTCGATTTTTATTAATTTTAAAATTTTTATCATGAAGTAGGTCTATAGACTAGCTATTGTCCATTCCATCTGTGCAACAAGGTTTAAATAGAATTTTTTCCTACCGCATATCACTGAGCCTAATATCTGCTGCACAAATAAATAAACAATTAGATATGCAACTACAATTCCAGGTGCCTTAATGGTTCTTAAACTTGAGCAAAAACCCCACAGGTAAACAGAACTGAGGAGAGAAAAGAAAGAGACTTTCATGGACAATCTCCAGCTGCTTTACTTTCACCTTGAAATGAAAAAATCCTTCTGTGCTAGCTCCACCTAACCTGACATGCCAGATGGTTACACACAGCCTAAAACCTAAACCATGCCCACAGATACCAGTACGCTCTCCTAACACCTGAACCACATCCATAGATACCAGTACGCTCTCGTAACACCTAAACCACATCCATAGATACCAGTACCCTCTCCTAACACCTAAACCACATCCATAGATAACAGTACGCTCTCCTAACACCTTAACCACGTCCATAGATACCAGTATGCTCTCCTAACACCTTAACCATGTCCATAGATACCAGTACGCTCTCCTAACACCTTAACCACGCCCATAGATATGAGTACCCTCTCCTAACACCTGAACCACATCCATAGATACCAGTACCCTCTCCTAACACCTAAACCACATCCATTGCAGTTTCAAAGGGCTGTACAGCATACATTTCACATGGAAACAAACAGCCCTTTAACCTGCTCCTCTCCCCGGGCAAGGAAAAACTTCCATTAAAAACCCCACGGGGGAAAAAAGGGACCCACCCCTCCAAGACGGTTAAGATGCAATAGGTGTTGATAGGCAAACAAGATTTAGCAATAATACTTTGAATAATATGTTTCACATTGTGCAGTAATTAAGAACTAACACATCAGAGACATTTTAAGCATTTGTAAGTTAGTTAATTAAACCACATCCAGCTCTCGTAACACCTAAACGACGCCTATAGATTCCAGCATGCTCTCGTAACACCTAAGCGACACCTAGATTCAAGCACGCTTTCATAACACCTAATCGACACCTATAGATTTCAGCACGCTCTCATAACACCCCTATAGATATCATTACGACGCTGATTGATAAGGGCCGCTGTGACTAACTCGTCGTGATGATATCAAGTTCTCCAGACTGATTCTCGCAAGATCAGGATGGTCTCATGGGGCGAAACTCCGCCCAAAATACCGCAAGAATGTGTGTACTCAGATTGCAACATGCTTAAATGGAAAGCTGTTTAAAACACAAAACTTGTGCCCTTGTCCCAACAAGCAAAATCTATGCTAAAGTGCTAATTGGGGTGCAGGGTGAGGGGGTACAGGTGCAGTGTTGTACACACTACATGACTACTATTAACATATTTGGTTAAAATGCCCTAGTTTGTTAGTAACACACTGAAAACAAAAACAGTAGAGCTTCCATCACAGCATTTAATTAGAACAATTTACCATTTAAACTATCAAAAGTGAGGAAAGAACAGAAACAGAAAGTCTGCCCACATCAGAATCCTTGTGCCCAGGTGTCAATGGAAGCTCTGTAGTTTAGGCTTGTGCCGATTGTGAAGTTATACAGAATTATTGGGAATTACAAGAATTACTTGATGTCTATGAATGGAATGAAACATGCTACAGCTTGGTCAAACTTATAGGGAACTGTCATTACAGGAGGTGCCAAGACTTTATAGATGTACAAAGAACATGGCAAGTACAAATAAATTAAAAAGAAAACTATTCTGATTAACCTTTGTAAGACAAAGGCAGTATGTTAACCGGCACAAACCCACTGTAACTCTTTGCTTGGATTAGTGGAGAAGAGCAAGACAGACTCCCCCATGCCAGGCCTACCAAGGACAACAAAGCGTTGAGAACTGTTGATGTATGTAGCAAAAGAGGTTTGGCTTACTTGGGGGGGCTCCAGACAGGTTTATCTGAAACCCTAGAGGCGAGAAGACAACTTTTATTTCCTTTGCATTTCACCCCCGAATTTGAATTCTCTCTCTGCTTCCTCAACCGACTACATCTTTAACTGATGATCATCGGCAGCTTCTCAATATGAGAAGAAGGGCATTACTTTGGTGACTCAATGGATCTCTTAACGCCAATGCACAAAGGATTCTTCATGGGGGGGGGTATTTTTTGTGTCACTCTCTCCCTCCAGAATGAAGTTACCAGAATTATTGTGAATTTGTGTTCTTTATTTTGCTATTTTATCAATTACAAATCAAATTAAAACTGAAATTTGCTTTAAAAAATGTTAAAGCATATTTCAATGTCAATAGGGAAAATGCCCTATAAAGGCATTCCACCACAGAGTTAAATGGAAATGTAGCAAATTATATCACATGCACGGAGATAACTTAATATATTATGTGTCAGCGGTGAAAATAGAGGAACAAAAATATGAACAACCCGCAGATAACACAAATCAAATGGGCATATGAAGAATGAAAATGAAATAGTAGAATCTTGGAAAAATTTGGAAGAGGAATACAAAAGCAGTTGAATAAAACAGTTTCTCAGGCCAGCTCACCATCAGTTCAGCATTCGGGAGCAGGTGGCATTAGTTTGCATTAAGGCAAGAGTAAAAAACAATGGTCAGGGAAATGTAAAAGAAATCTCCACGCAGGATCTCACAACAGGTCTAACATCTAGCCTAATATTTCACAACTGGAAATGTTAAAACAAGTTGTAAGCAAAACAGGCAAACTTTCAATGCAAATATAAATTCCTACAGTAGGTAACAGGTATGTCTCTGGCTGCAAATCTTTTGCCCTATTAGGCCATTATCAACCCGGACCTTATCTTTATATCAAAAGATGCTTCGGTTTCAAGCAATATCTGCTGTGTTCGCACGCTACAATACATCTTTCAATGGGGCCATCTAAATGATCAGACTAATACATTACACTAAAACATGGCAGTCTGATAATCGATATTTGTACGTGGCATTTCTCACATCATTCATGTTTTTTCCATCTCTGAAACATAAGGAAATTGTTTGGCACTACTTAGCTCAGTAGATTTGCACTACAAATTATATTCTAGCCACATTGGCTAGAATATCACCATCTATCAGTCACCTGTCAGAGTGTGAGTCTGTCGTGAGAAAGTTGACTCTAGAGAGTGGATTGTGCTTTTACAAATGGCACAAAAAATACAAGTAACTTTTTAATAGTTTGTGTTATGATGGCTAAAATTACATTTTGTGCATCTGAACATATTTGTGTCTGTTCCAGTCAGAAAACATAACTTTGCTCATCACCCTAGGATTTGCAGCGATTATTTTGAATGATTAGTCAGAGAATGAAGACTCTTTCTTACGTTTCTTAAGAATCTGTATAACATTTAAATGGTCTGTTTGTAAATAAATACATATTTCAAATGTCTTCTCATTATTACACGGATATAGCTCAAGCTCTTCTAATATATACAATATTAACTGTGTTACAAGGGACAATTTACACAATGCACACAAATGTGTGTAGTTCCTTAGACATACAAAAATGTGTTTCAAGGCATATCTAATCTTCCTACCATCCTGTTATGGAAATATCATGTTTTGGTTAGTCTGATGTTTAGATGACCCCCATGCATTGGAACGTATTTCATTTTATACCATGTTACTGATGCAGAGATTGCCTCTACTCAAAAAGAGAAGGAACAGATTATATATGGTTGTATTTCCTTGAATGAACACGTGGAATATAACATAAATCAAGTAAGTTCGCTACACTACAAAGTAAATAAAGTGTGTAGCTACCTGTTTCACTCTGACATCTCCAGCAGGTATTGGGTTCTGCAAATTAAAATTAGACATTAATTTCTGGCTCAAAAAATGTCGTTGGAATCATATGACATTAAATATAGGCCTATATGGATGGATATAGCGATAAGGGATTTTGACAATAATTTTAGATTAGATAGGCTGTCTCGCTGAGAGAGGCATTTCACCTGAGTAACATGACACACTACGGCTTTGACAAACGTCAAGGCCATCCCTTTTCCTTCCATTTACAATTTGTCCAGACTCATTTAAATCCCACAAACATCGCATAACGAATCACACAACAGCCAGCGAGACATACTAAAGTGTCACACATGCACATGGATTAAAACACCATCTGGCTATATTTTCGGTCCGGGGAGTAGACAGAGCCTTCCTACGGCTATAACGCGCTGCTAATGTTAACCTTCACCATATTGCATAGAAGCCGACGAGCAAAATGCCGCGCACATTACCCTGGATGCTGGTCATGGATGTGGTGTTGTGAGACTGCGACTGGTGGTGGTGGTGTGTTCCCGTAGACTCCGCGTTGTTGCTGCTGGACGTCGAGTTGTTCGGACTGGGAGTCGCCATTGCAGTGTATCTGAATTCCATCAGCTGCACTGGGCTGCAATGCAGAGACCCGAGAGCAACTTCACCCTTCCTTGACACAGCGAAGAGAGGAGAACCGAGCGAGGCTTAACGCACAAAAACTCCCCTCCGGCGGCACTCGGAGATCATAAAATCACAGGTTGGCTCCGATATATTGACATGGGTTCGAGCGGGCGTCTGGATGGTTGTATGTGTGATACCCTGAACAAAAACAAACAGCAGGCCGAGCTATTTCGCTATCTGCACTCACTAGCGCTAGCAGCCGAGCAGACGAGCAGCCGAGCCGCAATCAGCTGACCAAGTGACACTTGCTGCGCGTCAACACGACACCACGTGACCGGGCGGTGATCGTGACGTCACGAACGCAATGGATTCTTCTTTATTTACGTTCTTTACACATAGTAGGATTTTTTTTTTTCTTTCTCGATGTGTATGCCCAAACTGTTCACTCGAGTATAATGGCAGTTTTGTACAAGAACAACCACTGCAGCCATTGGCACTGTTAAGGTTTGATTTGTAGGTTTTATTGAACAGGGTAGCTCTTGCGGGCGGGGTTCCGCCCTATGTAAATACGGTGCAGTGGATTTATGACATATAGACTATAGTCCACAGCTATATTAAATGCCCTAACGCTTGCCATGCTAGAGACTCGAACATTTCAATTTGGTAAGCCAGCCGTGTGTTTTATTTGACCTTTTCGGCATTGGTATGTTTGCCCGAGTGACAAATTGAACTCCACGCAAAACCTTCGGTCGTGAGTTGTCCAGGCACAAGGAAAACTATCTTCAGTGTCAACACCACGCACACACACACACACACACACACGTGACAATGGGGGACGTTTGCAAAGAGACCACCAAAACATGCCGTGTTTGGCAAGCCTGTAACATTTGTATGAGTTTATTCTTTGCCTTAGCAGCTTACGTGCAGGTGAGTGAGGATCACTAATAACGTTTCTGTTTCGAATTTCGATATATTAATCAATCTGTGCTTTCTCTTAGATTAATGATCCAGATGCGGGATTGTGGATGGTAAGACCACATCAGTTACATATCACTTTCAGATATTGTGTATTTAATGCTTAATGACAGTTTTGTGTTACAGGTTGGTTATGCTATCCCTGCAATCCTTTGTTTATGTATTGGCATAAAACCTCATGTTACAGGTATAAAGTAATGATTACTTTGTTTATCATATTGCCACAAAACAGAATACATGTCAAGATGTGAGCCTTAAGGTTA
Organism: Speoplatyrhinus poulsoni; assembly: GCA_025447795.1. Taxonomy (NCBI): domain Eukaryota; kingdom Metazoa; phylum Chordata; class Actinopteri; order Percopsiformes; family Amblyopsidae; genus Speoplatyrhinus; species Speoplatyrhinus poulsoni. The sequence continues at coordinate 13,241 of JAOEGT010049465.1, forward strand.
ATGGTTAAAAATGATTGTCATATGTAAAATACAATGAAATATTTGTGCTCTGGCTGTCACAGTACCTTTACAGTTGGGACACATGAATACTGTAGACCAGGGCTATTCAACTCTGGTCCATGCAGGGCCGCACCCTGCATGTTTTAGATCTCTCCCTGCTCCAACACACCGGATTCAAATGAACGGGTCGTTATCAGGCTTCTAACTACCTTGAATCAGGTGTGTTGGAGCAGGGAGAGATCTAAAACATGCAGGGTGCGGCCCTCCAGGACCGGAGTTGAATAGCCCCGGCTTACAGTATATATACTGTATAATTCGTGAGCTCCATTTAATCTAGTCTAGTCTAGAAAGTCTAGTCTAAATGACCGTTAAAAACGTCATGGTTCTGACCTAGGCAATGACGTATTCCTGGTGGCGGTTCATGAGCTGGGCCACGCCCTGGGTCTGGAGCACTCCAACGACCCCTCCGCCATTATGGCTCCCTTCTACCAGTGGATGGACACGGACAACTTCCAACTGCCGGGGGATGACCGCCGAGGCATACAGCAGCTTTATGGTGGGTTTACCCCATCTTCACCATCACATCAAATGTATTTGTGTAGCGTGATCACTTAATTACAAGCTTGAAGCGTTTGGAGGGCGCTAGCTAAACAAAATGTGCCACGCGGACTAACAAGGAACCAATGAAAGGTACACATTAAGAGCAGTTGGAAATGTTGACTGAATGTTGATGAATGTTGACTGAATGTTGACTAAATGTTGACTGAATGTTGATAAATGTTGATGAATTTGTTGAAGGTTGATCAGATTTCAGATTAGCTGAGGGAGAATATCCAGAGAGAAAAGGCTCTCTTGAAAGCTCTGACATTTTACAATGCGGACATGTCACCTATTCTCCCTCCACGAATGCCACAGGGTCTGGATCGCGTCCACAACCCCCTCCCGTGACACCGTCCTACGATGACCCCGAACCCACCCACCCTCCAGACATACCAAACTTTGGGCCCAACATCTGTGAGGGACACTTTGACACCATTGGTATCCTTCGGGGGGAAATGTTTGTCTTCAAGGTAGGTTAAGGTGCACAGGGACTATTGGAGCTATCGCTGGGCAGTTATAGTGGACCTGTATATAACCTGTGTAACCGTACCAACAATTACTATAGTCCTTGTTCTTCTTCTTCTTCTTCTTCTTCTTCTTCTTCTTCTTCTTCTTCTTCTTCAGGACAAGTGGTTCTGGCGGGTTAGGAACAACCACGTGCTGGATGGATATCCCATGCCAATCGGTCACTTCTGGAGAGGCCTGCCGTCGCATATCAACGCCGCTTTTGAGAGGGACGATGGAAAATTTGTCTTCTTCAAAGGTATCTCTATCGCCGCTAAAACATTTACACAAAACTCTGTAAAGCTTAGCCTGGATAAAATAACAAAAGCAAGCGTGTAGTAATTCCCCCTCTTTCTATCTCTAGGGGACAAATATTGGGTGTTTACTGAATCCAATCTGGAGTCTGGTTATCCTAAGAGTCTGAGGGAAATGGGTACAGGACTTCCGAAAGACCGAATTGATGCTGCTCTCTTCTACACTCCCACGGGCCAGACATACTACTTCAGAGGAAACAAGTTAGTCACGTTTTCCTTATTTCACATGTGGGTGTGTCAAATAGAAACCATGGCGTATTTGGTTAAGTAGTTTATCCATGGACGAACAAAAGAAATATGAATTTGCCCTCTGACTAAACATTGTCCAGCTAATTACAGAATAAAGCCTCAGTCAGTGATTTGGAATTACAGTGATTATTCGTCTTTTAAGGATAATAACAGTCCTTGTTGAGAGAACATAAACTTTAAAGTTGGATTTCCAACAAGCTTTCTCTTAAGTTGGTGGCTTCTCTGTCATGGTCGGGTAAAACAACACCGTTCAGTTTGCACGTGGCTTTGCTTCAAACAATAACTCATTGCTGTAACCACTGTAATTTTGTCTGACTGAAGCCCACCTAGTCAGAGTCTTGGAAGAACTACAGAGACCACACCGGCTTCTAAGACTGGCAGAAACATGCCCATTTAAGTCATCATCTCTCTCTCTCTCTCTCTCTCTCTCTCTCTCTCTCTCTCTCTCTCTCTCTCTCTCTCTCTCACACACTGTGCGCCTCTCTGTGTCGTTTCTCTTCTCTCTAGGTATTACCGCTTCAATGAAGAGTCGAGAACTGTCGACGATGGCTATCCAAAATCCATCAGTACTTGGCAGGGAGTACCAGAAAACATCAAGGCATCCTTCATGAGCAAAGATCAAGGTATGGCTACTCTTAGTTACTTAGCTTAGCTACTTGATTACAGTGTGTATTCTATGGTGTGATTACACAGGGTGTATGTTATGTAGTGTATAATTCACTTACATAAAAACCTTTACAGCTAAATGTTGGATTTTCATTATTAACTATATGTACATCAACTGCAATACGTTTTTAGTATATCCTACAACTGTACAGTAGTATCCATCAACCACAGACTTGGGTATGGGTCACTGAGGCTAGGGAAGACCAATTCTAATTCTGATTTAAATTAAATATTAATATTGTGCCACAAACAATAAACATATGCCGCTTTTATGGTATACTAATACAGGTTTTGTCAAATACGCCAAATATCTTCTCACAGCCCGCTAGCTGCCTGTTCTGTTCTGTGTGCACGTGCGGGGTGCATGTAGGCCACAGTCACATTGGATAGAGTGTTTCGTGTGTACACAATTAGCTATTTTTACCTGCATGCGCATGTTTAACCTTAGAAGGGCCGTCGCTACATCTCCTCCAGCAGGGGTCAGCGCACACACTTTTTACGAACGGCTGCTTTTCGGAGAGAGGGAAGCAGCTAACACCAAATGACAAATTTCTTCTTCGCTCTCATTCCCCAGCGCACACCTACTTCTACAAAGCCAACAAGTACTGGAAGTTCAACAACCAGATGGTGCGCGTGGAGCCGGGCTACCCCAAGTCGGCCCTGCGCGACTGGGTGGGCTGCCCCAACGAGGACCCCAAGACCGACGGGGGAAGAGGCGGGGGCGGCAGTGACAAGGACAAGGAGAGGGAGAAGGACAAGGAGACCGGCCGGGAGGATAAGGACAGAACCAGAGACAGGGAGAAGGAGAGGGAGAGAGGGAGGGAGGAGGTGGAGGAGGAGGAAGAGACGGAGGTCATCATCATCGAGAAGGACGACGGGTCGAGTGGAGGCAGCGGCGCCGCGGCGGTTGTCGTCCCCCTGATGTTGCTGGTGTGCGTGCTCGCAACGCTCGCCGCCCTGGTGGTGTTCCGGAGGTATGGCACCCCGCGCCGACTCCTCTACTGCCAGCGCTCCCTCCTGGACAAGGTCTAGACTGGGGGAGGTCCTGGAAGGGCGGGGGGGGGGGGGGAGAGTGTGGAGAGAGGGGAAAGTTTGTACCGGAAACCCGGGAGAAGGATGGAGGTGGAGAGGGAGAAAGAGCGATGTGCTGAAATATTCCGACCACTGCCAAGTGAAAACGCAAAAAAAAAAAAACTGCGTTTCTCTTTTCATTCCTCCACTTCCTCTCGTCTTCTCTCTCTCTCATTCTCCCTCCGCTGTTTGCGGTTGTTGACGCCAGCTCATCGCTGTTTGGTTTAGCCTGTTTTCAGTGTCGTTTTCAGCAGTTTCAGTGGTCAGCGTTTGTCCTTGTGAGTCCGAGCTTTGAACCTGCATTGTGCAGCTGCTTCATCTGCTCATAGCATGTTCCTTAGTGTAATGTAATCATGCAAAACAGCGTGTCCATTGTTTGTCTCTTTATACTACCCTTTTTACACACACACACACACCTCTGCACATACATAGACACTCATAAAGTACGCACACACAATTTGAGGTGGACAGAAATAGAACTAGAAATCCAAACCAAACATTGCTTGCACTGCGCCAGGAAGAATAGTTGATATCTTTGTAGCTGCTAATGGGGATCAGAAAAAACAGATACTGTACATCAATAAACTATCACAGCTATCGAGCAAGAGAAGAGCAAATCATTATTGAAACAACCTAGTTTGTTATATGGGTGTTCAGTAAATGCAAGCAAGCCAAATAACTGGAACAGAGAATACAAGAACCATGTCAGCGATCTCAATAGTGTTCCCTCCTGTCTGTGAGGGAGACCCAATTCCCAACCAGCGCTCTGAGATAATCATGTGATTATTGACAATCTGAATTCCCTTTACCATAAGGTTCTTAGCTTTAACTTATTGCTTGGGTTAACAGCAGACACAAATCTTTCCCTAGTTTGCACTAAGTGAGTCAAATTCTACACAGTTTATCGTCAGTTGCCAATGCAGTAGTACTTTTACTCATAGCAAATCGGGTCAACCCCAGGTCAGAACACAGACTTATCAGAGAACTCTGCCAAGCAAGATAGATGTAGAACTTGCCCAGACTAGACGAGCCTGACCCTGACCAAAACCAATGTTTTGTGGGCCTGCATACTGGTTAGGATTTTTTGTTTCTGGACCTGTTTTTGCCACTTTTGCACACAGAGTAATCGAGCCAGTATAGAGCAGGGAAGCAAGCCACACCCTTAAGACATTTTAAGTGAAAGGTGTGTAGCAATAAATACGTGTCTTTAACATTTCTTTCATATTGGTGTGCTTAATTATTATTATTAACAATGATTTTTCCATTATTATTATTATGACTATTATTATTGTTATTATTGTCCTCTGTGTATAGAGTGTGTTTTGTACATTGTCATTAAAAGGTTCCTGCTGGACAGTGACATAACTTTTTGAAAATGGCCGTAATTTTATATTTGGGGACAGTGAATGGGACAGGGGTTTATGTTTTCTTGAAACTTGATTGTTTATTAGTTTTATACATCAAATGAAAATAAATTTATCTGAAAATGACTTTTTGAATGATTTTTGTCATTGTACTTGTTTACAATCAAACATTGGTGCTGTGTTCTAATATCACTCCATCATTATTATTAACTGAAAGCAATGATAATAATACTAATGCTGATAATAATAATGATTGTTTTCTCTATGATTTTGTGCTTTATGCTCCTTTCCCAAAAAAAAAAATAAAATAAATGTGTTTGAAAACTACTAGTGTGACGTTGACTCCATAAACCCTTTTCTCTTCTCTCTTTTCAGAGACTATAGAACTGTTGCGCATAACAACGCAGAAAGTTTAAAATGTCACTTGATTTGATTTCATTTGATTACATCAGGAATTGCCCATGTGGTTACAAATGCACTGCTGTTTAGGTCTGAGAGCACCCCCCACAAATACCGTCCTGCGCTTTTGCATACCTGCAGTTGTTTTTCCAAACATTAACAGTAAGCTGGGCAGGAAAAGTAGGCGTTCTGGATACCCCAACACACAATGAAAGCACTTGATGCCTTCAATATTGCCCACGTTTTCGCCTGTTGTCCACCATATCATAATGTCTCTCCATTTGGTCATCTGCAATCTTCATGGACCTCCAGGTCTCTTGCTGGTCCAAATCACTGCAGCATGGAAACTGGATTGGAAAATGAGAACCGTGTCCAAGACTTAAGTAGAAACAGGGATGAAGATGATTGTGTAAGCCCTGTGCACAGCAGGAAAACACATCTTAGCTACAGCATTAGAGTGTGCACAAATGTATACGGGTGTTTGGCAGCCATGTGCAACCAAGTAGATCTGTTGTGAGTCTATGTACAATATGTGTGTGTGTGAGTGTGTGCTCGCACGCGCGCACATGCACACTCTCTGCGAGACAGTAAAACGCCTTCCATCAAAGGGTAAATAAAGGCGTTCCCCTACCCTCGCTTTAATGATCCCACTAATAAACCACTAACATGCCAGCATTAGCCGGACAGCAGACCGTTGGAGACAGGGGAAATGGGGTTTGTGACTATCATGTGTTATGATTACAGCAACGGACTTGCATGCAGTTAAGTTGATGAGGTATTTTGCTATTGTGCCGTTATGATTTAGGGTGCCATTTGTTTCCATTTAACTGCCGCAAACACATTGCCAGGATGGGATAAGAGGACTGGAGGGTGACGGGGGGCATCACGAGGTTTGGTGGAGGAAAGGGGGAGGCAAGAGGGGAAGTCACGAGGTTTGGGGGAGTGAGTGAGGGAGGGGGAGAGTCCCATTTTGAAGCCAGAGATGAGGGGAGAGAATTCCACTAATGCATCTGGATTTCTGACTGCATCTCGAGGGCCAAACTCACTGGGACAAAGGGGTGGGAGTCTGTTAGGGGGGATGGGTACAATGGGACGTATCAACTGAATCTACCAAGAAATGTTTGTATCATTCGCATCCTGGAGTTTGCTGTCCCGAATTATTTAAAAAAAAACAACCCCCTCCCCTTCCCGGCTGTTTATATTTAGCATGTGTTGAGCATGTGTTTTACTCATGTGATGTGTGTACATATGTCACACATTTAGCGGCAGCGTGCCACTGCGTGTCACGGTGCTGTTCTACGTCTACACTACTACAGAAGACAATTTTAACATTTCAGCATTCCGTCCCCACAACACTCCCCACTCAACTTTTGTGTAAATAACAAAGACAAGATTACCAAGCCTTTCCCTGCAGGCACTTTTAAATTCTCCCTCTTTGCCTAAATGCATGAAATGTTTATGTAAGCCAGCGGTCGGCTGGCTATTAACGCAGGGCAGTTATAGCTCATTTCCCGACACCTCAAATGACGCTCTGACGATGTACTGTACGCTAGAGCCTATTTGTGAGGATCCTGCACTGCTGAGGGGTTAGTGGTGGCTAGGGGGCGTGTCTTTTCCTGCTGACACAGGCATGCCAA
>JAOEGT010049475.1:7664-20044 GCA_025447795.1 Speoplatyrhinus poulsoni
GTACATAGAACATAGAATCATCAGAAACTTCTACACAACCCTGGCTCTGTACATAGAACATAGAATCATCAGAAACTACTACACAACCCTGGCTCCGTACATAGAACATAGAATCATCAGAAACTTCTACACAACCCTGGCTCTGTACATAGAACATAGAATCATCAGAAACTTCTGCACAACCCTGGCTCCGTACATAGAATAATCAGAAACTTCTACACAACCCTGGCTCCGTACATAGAACATAGAATCATCAGAAACTTCTACACAACCCTGGCTCCGTACATAGAACATAGAAAACGTGGCGAACACTACGCTTTACTTCAATGCGTTTCAATGTTTGGCGCGGCGTGGTGCGATATTTTTCTGATTTAGTAAGCGTTCTGGAGAATGACTAACCCTGTTTTTAAATGTAAACATGCAGCAAACTAAATTCCCTGACAGTCCATGATATGACACATGTCATGGGCATGTGTTATATCAGTTTGGCAAGTTATAAAATGCAATATACTCATTTAAAAAAAGCATAGAAGTTACAATCCTGCCTGTAATATTTGACTAAATCTGAGTCATTCCAGAAATTCCTTGAGCCTATAAAAGGAATGTTTACTTGTTAGACATGGTCTTTTCCCCTCCACCAGTGACTCACCCAAGCCACACCCACCCGTGGGTGTGGCTTGGGTGAGCGGCGCTCTACGCACTCACAGCATTCTCATGTGATGGTACGAGACATCGTCCTGCTCCAACCACGGGCCCTTCTCAAACTTCAGGTACTCGATGTCTTCTGCCACCTGCCAGAAAACACACACGCGCGCATGCAGAAACAAGATGGACGCCCAGTGGATGAGCAAATGATCTCAGGGGACTGACCCGAAGCAAGATGTCACTGTTCAGAACTACCCTCTTACCTTTTCCACATCTGCCTCGCTCGCATTGTAAGACAGCACTTCTGAACTTTCACTGGAAGAAACCATCAAGATCAATGTTAGACAGCCATTTGTGATGTTCAAAAAGGGAAATAAAAGTTAGATAAGAACGTTTTTCAAGTTAATTTAAAGCCTTCAAAATATACTGTATGGTCTTTCCTCAACAAGCATTTCCAATCTGTTTGGTCTGCATCTGACTTGCAGGACTCACGCGATTCCAGGCAGGAAAGACTTCTTGTAGGAATCCTCAATGCTCTTCAGGTATGGCAGGGACACATTTTGCAGGTAAGACTGTCCAAAGAAAACAAACATAAGCACCTCTAATCAAACATGGAGGCTAGTTATTACACTGCAAAAAATGCCCTATCAAATATAAGTTCAAATATATTCATTTTGAGCTTGCTTATGCTTAAAACAAGATAATTTGGCTGCCAGTGCAGAAAGTGAAATTCACTTGATAAGATTTCTTAAATTAAGTGCAGATCTACTTAATTTACGTCACTAGATAAGCCATTTATATTATAAACAAGTCCAACTAGATTTAAAATCATTATTATCACACTAAGTTAGATGTTAGTTTTTGCAGTGTAAGAAACCAGTTAACATTGATTCATGTTGAAACTATTTCAGATTTCCAGAGTTCCTAACAGAACTAATGCCAGGAAATGCTTCAGATCCTGTTTAGAAGCTGCGTGAACAGGCCTTATGCGATAACAAGCGGTTGAATGTGGCTCCATTAAACCAAAAGTCTCAAAAAGCAAACCACTCAAGCTTACTTTTGGTTGAGCTCAATTACAGTAATCCCGTTCGAACCCGAAGATTCGGCACATTTCAGAGGCTATTGAAGCTTTAGTTTCAACTGCAGTCCATTTATTAATTTACTGTTGGCTGGCAAAGCCAGAATGCAGACAAGTGCTTTTATACAAACCATTCTGATGAAAAATGTGCCAATTGAAACCACATTAAAACATCATTTGGGAGATGAACAGGCTAAACCTGAAATGCTCTTCAACATGCTTGCCAAGGCAATGAGTGCGCTGTCCAAATCTATTCAGAAAAATACACGTGCCATCTGGTTTGTAACCCCCCAAAGAAGAATCAAAAACTATCATGGCATATTTTTTAAACTGGTGAATTTGAGTTGGAAGCTAAACAAATATTTAAAGCAGTGTGAATATAAAACATTTAGTTGACAGAACTTGGTCTACACAAAAAATAAAGTGGTGAAGTGTTGACAATGTGGATTTTATCCTAGAACACAACTACACACACACACAAACACAAACACACCCACACAATATGTGGTCTTAGCCTTAGTGCCTGCAGGACAAACCCAAGCTGTGTAACAGTATTCTAAGTCATACAAGGAAGTGCAACAGATAGAGTAATGCCATGTATCCAAAAAGGAAGGGTATATGTGTATTTACACTGATGTCTTTACGTTTTGGGTATTAGAAACACATTACACTTTATTATGTTTAGTGGCGAGTTTTAGTTATTACCTGAATACACTGTGCGCGCAAGCGTGTGTGTGTGTGTGTGTGTGTTTGCATGTATGCGTGTGTGCGTGCGCACGCACATGTCAGTGGATGCGACAGACTAGCGTTGTCCGTCATTTTGACGGGAATGGTTGTAAATATTCAGTCATAATCTATTTTTTAACCGTCATTCATTTTTTTTACGATAATATGAACTAGGCCTAATTATTAACTGTCTCTGAGTTTCGCGTTCGTCTCCATTTTACACTGTCCTGCTAAACAGCATCGGTTTAGCAGGACAGAATTAGATTGATTTAAAAGTAGCTTGGTCTATTCAATGATTTTGTCAGTTATAAATCACAGCCAGCCGTAACCGCGACAGTTGACACACTGTCTTGGTTTTGAAGACGCGCTTTGCTGGGGTCGCTCACGTGTGCCTTTGTTTACAACTGGCTAGAGTCGCCGGCCACTTGACTCACATCACTGCACCGTAGCGAGGGGCGGTATCTGCACCTTTTTGAGTTCTCAATATAGGATTCGATTGGAATGCCCCGCTTTAAAAACAAGCGTAGTTTGTTTCAACATGCAATTAAAGACTATGAAATCGCCGTCCTGCTTCTGGACTGGTAGATTTCCCTCAGTGTAATCTGTCAAACTGACAGACGGCCTTCAGAGTTTTCTATCATTGTTACAAATATTCAGTCAACAATGAAAGATTTCCGGTTAACACGACCTCTGGCGAATGTTTGTATGCCTGCGTGCGTGCGCGCGCGTGTGTGCGTGCGTGCGTGTACCTTGCCACTCTGTTTCAACCTCTTCTGCACCTCCTCTGCAGGCAGGTCTAGGTAGATGGCCAGGTGAGGGGGGAGGAACTCACAGATGCTGATACCCTTGACCACGTTGTAGTGGTCCACACCTGGGGAGGGGGAGGGGGGAGGGGGGTCAAATGGCACTGGCCATGGCGTCTTCTCGCCATTCAAAGCACAGTACAGTGTGCACGCAAGTGCACGCACACACCCACACAAGCATGCAGAAGCGCGCACAAACACACACACAAGCACGCAGAAGCGCGCACACACACACACAACGTGTACGGCACTGTACTCACACTCTTTCCTGATGTAGCCCTGCTTGTACATGGCCTCCAGAAACACCATGTCGCTGAAAGGGGAGCGCTCCATGATCACGCCTTGGCCTGCCATCACACACAGAGGAATGGAGCCAGTGTTCTTTATTACCACCGCCATCACAATCATAATCATAATCATCATAACCATTACAACAAGCACCACTGTATTAATAATAAACCACCTGGTTAATGACACTAAAATGTTATTAATAAACAAAAACATTAATAAACACAATTATAAACAACTATTTATATTGTTATTTGTGACCACCACCAACAGCAGCTGTTTGCTGTTGTGATGTAATAATAAACAACAACATCAACAGCTGTTTGCCGGTGTGATGTAATAATAAACAACAACAACAGCTGTTTGCCAGTATGATGTAATAATAAACAACAACAGCTGTTTGCCAGTGTGATGTAATAATAAACAACAACAGCTGTTTGCCAGTATGATGTAATAATAAACAACAGCTGTTTGCCAGTGTAATGTAATAATAAACAACAGCTGTTTGCCAGTATGATGTAAAAATAAACAACTGCTGTTTGCCAGTGTGATGTAATAATAAACAACAACAGCTGTTTGCCAGTGTGATGTAATAATAAACAACAACAACAGCTGTTTGCCAGTGTGATGTAATAATAAACAACAACAACAGCTGTTTGCCAGTGTAATGTAATAATAAACAACAACTGTTTCCCAGTGTGATGTAATAATAAACAACAACAACAGCTGTTTGGCATTGTAATGTAATAATAAACAACAGCTGTTTGCCAGTGTAATGTAATAATAAACAACAACAACATCTGTTTGCCAGTGTAATGTAATAATAAACAGCTGTTTCCCAGTGTGATGTAATAATAAACAACAGCTGTTTGCCAGTGTGATGTAATAATAAACAACAGCTGTTTGCCATTGTAATGTAATAATAACAACAGCTGTTTGCCAGTGTAATGTAATAATAAACAACAACAACAGCTGTTTGCCAGTGTGATGTAATAATAAACAACAACAACAGCTGTTTCCCAGTGTGATGTAATAATAAACAACAACAACAACAACAACAGCTGTTTCCCAGTGTGATGTAATAATAAACAACAACAGCTGTTTGCCAGTATGATGTAATAATAAACAACAACAGCTGTTTGCCAGTATGATGTAATAATAAACAACAACAGCTGTTTGCCAGTGTAATGTAATAATAAACAACAACAACAGCTGTTTGTGTGCCGTTATTGTCCAGTACCAGTGGTCAGCAGGTGCTCCACAGCGTTGGCGTAATGGAGCAGCCTCATCCCGTACATCCAGGACTGAAGGCGGTAGGAGTTTCCGTCGGTGGCCTTGGGGTCGGCGTAGAACTGCTCCAGGCTGCACATGCCGTTGAAGGCCTGGGGAAGGTTCGTCTTCTCCCCGGTCAGCCGGTCCAGGTAGAAGGTGTCGGGCTCAGCCATGTACAGCATGCCTGCAGCACAGACACACAACCAGACATACAGACACAGCTTTTTTTTTTTACTGTGAACCTCTGGAATTACTCACATAATGTTTTAATGAACACTGTTTATTGAAATACTTCAAAAGGTAAAGTCAGCCAATTGTAAAGTCAATTGTAAGCTAAAATGCTTTTTTTAATTCACAAGTGTTTTCCGCACTTTAAGCAATGTTGTATACAGCATGTATCTATCGTAGTAATATAATCTGACATCTGCTTCTTCTCCTGTCAACAATTTGACAGCACACCGCAATGCATTATGGTATATGATCGAGTGTGTACATCCTTTGGACACTTCTTGTGGAGTGCCTCGCAAAGATTTTCTAGTGCACTGTTTAGGGAACGAAAAAGTGAGTTGGGATTTTCAAACAACACTACAAAAATGCTGATTCACTATATAGTGAACGAGTGTAAATGTGAAAAAAGTGTAAAAAAAAAAAAACAGCCTGGGTCTTTAAGGCCTGATTCCACCCAAACATCAAGATATTATATCTCCCAGCAGCCCAACACACTAGTGGCACACTGTGGAGAGGAGATGATATTTACCCAGCCGATCAGCCAGCTTCTCGGCCAGTGCTCCTTTCCCTGAGGCCAGGTTACCGTCCACGGAGACGATTTTGCTGTTCCCCTTCAGCCGCGGCGTGGTCCTCTCACCAAGTGCATACGCCCACCAGCCATATCGAAGCGCTCGCACAGAGCTTGTGTGAACTCCAGCCTACACCATGAGACACACGCTGTATTAACCAGGCCATATTATTGGATCGACGCACAATGCCAAGGCCTGTTTCCAAACACCACTCCCTGTACAATGTCAAATACAACAGGAGAGTGGCAAGCCGACAAACACGGTAGACACAATATATGACGCATACCAGTCTGTTATCTGCAATGGTAACACATGGCAAAAAAAGTATTAATGTATTAGTCTTCGTTATTTATATTGCAAACTATATATAGCTTAGTTTACTGCATGTTTGTTTGCCCGCTGTAATGTTGGCAAACACCTCACTGAATCAAATGATTGTGCAAATGTATAAAAATCTGAGAAGTCTACATCTGAGCCCACACACACACACACACACGCAGAGAACAATAAACAATAACAACGCACTGTGCTGCGGTTAGCCAGCAAGCTACCGTACAGAAACAAAGGGATAGCAAGCATGCCCTGTACTTGGACAGCGTCAACACTGTTACTGATACTCTTATCGTACTGACTACAGGCTATGGGGTTAACCTAGCGTGCTATTTGCTAGCTTGTCCTTGTCAACTTGGCATGAAGGGGTTTGGCAGAATACATTGACCCTCACCTTCTGTGCAATTGTCCCCGCGTTAAAAACGGCTCCTCCGGACGGGATGACCAGCCGGATCGCCCTAAGGGCCATATTTATATTACTGATGTAATTGTATTTATTTTAAATGCTGCAGAAACATGTAACTTGACGGAAAATCGCCCTCCGTTCCGAGGCGCGGATATTATACGTAATCGACATGAGCCTATTTTCTTGTTCTGTTTCTACAGAATGTAGTTCACCTCTCCCGTAAAGTCGTACTGCCATCTAGCGGGCAGAAGGGTAAATGTCTGAGGAGATGATATGCAGTACGGAAATGTGCCTTTTTTTTAAATAATATACACATTTTTTCCTTCAGTCTGTGTATTTCTATGCAATACTATGCATACATACATGATACTTTATGTATGTGTTGCCATACCATGTCAAACTGGGCAAATCTGGTATCTGCTAGAAGTGATATATGCTTGTTGTACTTGTCTTTAACCAGTAGATGGTGGTAATGATTCGTTTCAAATACTCATGATACACAGATTTTCAGTAATGAATGGTATTTGCTAAGAAGCTTCTGTTATAATTATGAACAATTGCCTATATGTATGCGTGTGTCCTGTGTATGTTTACATAAATGTAAGATAAAAGGCCCACCAGAAAACATATATAACAAACATATCAGAGCATACAAAACCATGAATGTAAACTGTCAGTTACAACTATTTGTATTACAAATAATTAAAGCAACAGTGATTCATAGTTGGACTTACCGTAACAACTTTGTGAATGTTTTCATGTAGCCATAGTTTAGAGGTTGGTGATCTATATCTGATATCATAATTGTGTAAACTTTCAATAGTCTTTTTGCATACATTTCTGTTTCCCATAAACTTTTATTTCTCCTCTAAATGATTTGTGTTTTCATAAACACACCAAGAACTTATTATATGTATAGAGTTATCACTGTACTTGTTTTGTAGAGCCCCGTCTAGATAAATAGAGCATAAGTAGCTTCCTTGTGTAAGACTGACAGTTGAGTTTTATTCAATATTAATTTTTTCGTCCAAAAATAGGCCCTGTCCATTTTCCAATTTGGCACATGTACAGTCATGCAAGCGCACATACACACATGTACATTCACATGCACACCCATAACCACTCTGCTATGCCCAGACAATTCACACACACACACACACACACACACACACACACACACACAGGAACCAAAGTAATTACTGGATAATGTACATAGCAGTAAAACAACAATACTCCACATTCACGATTCCCAACTAAGTCCCTGTGAGGCTAACTGAGACAGTTGGCAATCGGACACTGCCAAATTTCCCTCGGTTTTATGACAGGTTTTATTTCAATTTCTGCTGCTCAGAGGGCCTTTACTGTGCCAATGGGGAGGCAATTTGTCTCCATTGTTTATAATTAAAACAGCTTAAAAACCATAGCAACAAAGAGGGTTTTTAGTCCACATACTCCTTCATAAAACATATAAGGAAAGCTACTGCATGTGTTTCATTTAGCTGAAGGTATTAATGTTTAATTCTAACATTACAGAGTTTTTGTAATGTGAAATACACTTATTTAATAGATTATTTTGCTCCTTTACACATGAGAACAGCTACCGTTGCATAGTATATGTTTATAGGAGCAGCAGATTACATTCTGGCAAGGAATTTCTAATCTCCTGCATTTGACCACCATGTTTGTGCACATGCCCTAATTATTTAACATTATCACTCTACCTCTGCTGCTATCACATATACTTCACTAGAACCCTGCATGTGTTAACTTTAATAGACCCTCCTGATGAGTGTTAAGTGCTTAGTTGTTCAGGAACATCTCGCTGTTATAAACACTTGTCTTGTCTTTTGTTCACACGCTATATTTGCCATGAACAGCAGACCTGTTTTGTCTCAAACAAACCTGAGCCTTCTTTTTATAAAGGCAATGCAGAAGTGCCTGCCAGAGACCAGTGCCAATGTTGGGCAATATCACGTGAGACAAGTGATCCTTGGTAATCTAGTTTTGTATCACCCTCTTTGAATGATGACATATTACAGTGTGCTCATGGTGAATTTCACTCCTATGGTTCTGGGTGCATCACAGGTCAGGAGAGACATCCTTGAAATAAATAAAAAATGGCTATGTGCATTATATGCAGTATTGTTTAACCATTTACATTGTCATTGCGCACAGCTTGCCTTAAAGCTTTACAGTATCTTTCATTAAGTGAGAAAATGCAATGCATTAGGTGTAGAATAAATGTAACGTTGTGAGGAATAGCCTGCCATTATGTCTCAATGTAAAACAACAGCCAACCCAAACGAAGGCCGACTGGCTCTGGAAGTAAAGACAGTTAGTCACGGTGTTGGTGTTGATGACTACTGTAGCCACAAGCGGCTGTCACACAAGAATGCACCTTGGTCATATAAACAAACACCAGTAATTAATTAAACCCATGGGAATAGCTGCACCAGGCTCACCGACGACCGCACGGCAGATTCTGCGGAGAAGCGCAGCCGCGCGGTTCCATCGGCCGCCGTCTAGACAACTGGCAGCGCTGTTGCGCTGATTCACGACACGCGTCACGCCGCCTCACACCAAGCGGCACGCCGCCTCACTCCACGCGGCACGCCGTCTCGCCTGGCAGCGGGGCCGCTGACGTGCAGGTTATATTTATCTTAGCTGTTCTTTACGTGAGCGCCAGGCATTGAGGTAAGCAGCAACGTCCTGGGAAACAACTCTGTAAAGGCTACTGTATAAAAGAAGCGTTGGAAGTTAACTTCAGCGCACGGTCTGATAACGGCACAACTGACAGCAACTATGCACCTATTGTTTACTGTTTGACTCGAACTGTAGAGAGATGTTCATGTTATTGGTCTGAAAATCATATACCAGTGGCGGCAGGTTGAACCCCTAACCTAGGCTATAGGCCAGACCTGGGAACAGGTCTGACCTGGGAACAGGTCTGGCCTGGTCTGACCTGGGTCAGATGGGGCCCTTTGAGACATATACCCGGCCCGCCCGGTAGCTACATCAAACATTTTTAAAATAATAATGCAACATAAAATCCCTCTCTCTGCAGAATGTTACTTTATTTACTCATTGTACTGCAGTTTAAAAAAAACATAGTTAAAGTGAACGGTTATGTTTGATTATGAAAATTGTGTTGCATATATGAATAGCATATGCACACATATGCAAATTAACAAAGTAAGCTATTTTGTGTTTTATTTTACAATGTTTTAGTATGTTGGTTAAACAATGACTGTGGCCCGTGAAGTTATCTGACATGTTCAATGTGACCCCCAAGTGAAAATAATTGCCCACCCCTGCTGTAGGCTATCTGTATTGCAAAAGTGTGGCAATGCATGATGTGCGTGTACCGTCCACTCCACTGTAGGTCTCAATATGCGTGTGCATGTGACATGTGCACGGCGCGCAAGATAAACAACGGTGTTTACAAAGGGGGAAAAGGAACGGAATTAGCCTATACTGCAGGAGTGAACTGCAGGCAACACCTATGTAGCCTACAGGCGGTGTAGACACAAGGTGTACATTAATGTATACGTATATGTTCACGGGACGTGTGAACGGGTCGGTTTTGTTCAGTTTTAGTTAGTTTATTTGTTTGTGCAATTATGTAATTATAGATATCAATATACAATAGCCTACAAATAAAAACAATAAGTGTGGGTGGGATGACTTAAAAAAAAATAATAATAAACAAAACAAATAGGTTTTGTTTCATGGCCAGTGTTTCTCCATATGCACTTGTTGATAACAATGCCGCAAACTTTCATACTCATATGCATCCAGTCAGATAGATTAACATTAATGACACGAAAAGTCAATTTAAAATATAATAATCATAGAAACAGTTCATATTTCATCGTCTAGGAAATTATTGTATGACGGTACAACATCCACCAAAACAGGAGTAGGCTAACTGTAAACTATTCATTCAGGGTCCTTCTGTGTCAAACAGTCCAGTCCACCTTAACAGGCGCACTGACTGTACATATATGATTTCCTGAAAACGCCCCATGCCAAAAACGATAGGCCTTCTTTACCTGAGGCACGAAATCAGATCCGAAAAAAAGGATTACTTTACATTCGCCATTTAGTGAGTGAATATTACGACAACAGTGTTCACTCCAGGGATGGGCCTTGGCTGACTGAAGAACAACTGTGTTGTGTGAGGCGGGTAGCTGGAACAACACACTTGCGTATTGCCAGTCGGTCGAACTGTAAACTTGACAAATCTTTGTTTCACCTCAGTAGTAGAAGTGGCGTAACTTCGGTCGAACCCCACATCGATCACGGTCAATATTGCCGCGTAACTGTCAGTGGGTTAAGGGTTGGCTTGTCAGTGCTTCTGAATTACTAGATAACTCAAGGTAGAATGGAATTTTGAACACATTTTACGACGCCTCTGCTCTGGATCTTTAGTTTCTAGTAACTGAACTGCACAAGAGACGTTACACCATGTTGGCAAACGTTGGGATCTATGCTGTCAAGAAGAGAAAGAAGCCCGTTCAAAAACCGTAAGAATCGCTCTGAAATGCTCTGAATAGCTCTGAAATGCTCTGAATAGCTCTGAAATGTTAAAAGTGCACCGCCTATGAGATACCGTACTCATTTTTCAGTTGCTATTCTATCTTATTGTTTTAGTGTGCTCTGCTCTCGTTACTGTTGACAATAACATGTATAGCCTATTTCTTAGTGTCTTATGACACATATCCTACCAGTTTGTCTATCGCCTACAGTAGAAATAAAACACTGAGAAAACTATAGTTTGCATGACTTAACATGACATGACTAGGCATATCCATCATCACCAGAAGCATGCAGTCTGATGCACAGCAACATTCATTCATGCCTTGGTTGTGGTGTTGTAGTGACTTTGCAATTAAAATTGCACTTTTGAAAGTATGACATAGTTTATAACATAGCTACAGCTCATTTACTACTTAAATTACTAGCCTCTAAGTCGCCATGCATGATTTCTGCAGCAACAATAATATCCTATAATAATGTAGGCTATTTGCACGCCTCGGGTCTGTCCCGTCCGCTCTGAACCAGTGGGGAGGAAATCTGTGATCTTTTGTCTCCCTCTCTCTCTCTCTCTCTCTCTCTCTCTCTCTCTCTCCCTCCCTCTCCCTCTCTCTCTAGGGTTACCTTAAGAATTTGTCTCCGTGTATAGTTTTGGTCTGGCATGGAAATAGTCCTCTTGCATTAATCACAATCAAGCCGGAGAGTCTGCAGCGCTCTCACGCGATGCTCGCATGAGGGCGGGGGAGGTCTGTTATTGTAATCCGACACGGCGGCCTCCGCGGGAGCGAGTCTGCGCGCTCCCGCGTGTTGTCCTTCTCACAGGTCTAGCCTTTAACAGCCTCCGTGTGAGACGCGCAGAGCTTTAAAACAATACAAGGAACGCAAAACGTAATACAGTTATCCTCCTAGGCCTTTGCAAATTGCATGCATTATTGACATTTAATAAAAACCTTTATGCGCCGCAGCTGCGCGCAGTGTCACATGCGTGCACATCAACCGGTCGGCCACGGTTATTACACAACTCCCATTCAAAATAGGCCTATATGATAATAATGGTAGTAGCCACTAGCCACAGAATAGAAAGGCTATGCTGGCGCTAGTTTAACGCCGAGCTGTGCCCAGGCCCAGCACAGATCCCAAAATAAAACCGTGCCCTGTGCTCAGGCGTCCCTGTGCGTTTATGAAGACAGCTAGGAGGACTGAGGTTTCCTGGACAGCCATCTGGGCCCGCCGCACAAAGGCTCCTTTGAGGCCGACAGTAAAAGGCTGTGCGGCCACTGCGTATAGTGGCACTCATAGCTGGCGCTTGTGTCCATCCACACTACTGTTTTGCTAGCTATTTTACAAATTCATTAAAAACAAGTTGAATGGAGAGTGCAGTCCCAACGAAGAAACATACAGTTTAAATTCCCCACTAATGGGCTAGGCCAGGGGTAGGCAACCCTGGTCCTAGAGAGCCGCAGCCCTGCATGTTTTAGATGTCTCCCTGCTCCAACACA
>JAOEGT010049495.1:0-36643 GCA_025447795.1 Speoplatyrhinus poulsoni
AAAAAAAATCCAGGAAGTGCTTGGTGGCCAATTTGAATCGATAAATACAGATTTATATAACAAATATATATCTATATATATTATTATATTATGTATATATATATATATATAACTTCACTCTTTGGTAATTATTAGTCAATAAATGCACCATTTTACATTTACAATATCACTTATAGGGTACTTTTAGTATTTTCTTTTTCAGTATTTTGAGGCTCCACGATCCGCCATTGCTGTGAAAAAAAACGTCCACTGGAGTGAACTGAGATGACGCGACTCTCTCTTTACACGGCTCTGTTAATTACCAATGCACATTCCTTAGGGCGCTTTGCATAATGCTGATCCACTGTAGGCTACTGTAGGCTCTCATATTATGCTAGGTCACAGATTGGGATAAATGACCAAGGCATGAATGCCTAAAGTGAAAAAGAAAGGCAAGGCTTATTTTCAGCAAATGTCGTGTCTGTGAGCGTCTGTGACATGATTGTGAGATTGCACGCAACGCAACAGCAACAATGCCCGATAAGACCACATTTACGGCAAATTACACAGATCTAATTCCAAATTAAGGCAGTGTGTGCCGTTGTTCCTGGCTTAGTATTAATTTCCTCAAAATTATACTTTCCACATAGGATTATCAGAATTACAGAATGCGATCTGAAACTCGCACAGAAATGAACTTTGTTAAAACAACCGGCCAAGCCATCTACAACTTCAAGTACATCATGTTTTATAGCCATTATCATCCGTTATCATCTTTGGCAAAGCATAAATCCAGTTTTGAACAATACTCTACATTTTGAAGCATGTTGAACCTATAGTGACATAATCCCACCACTTTATTTTTATGTTGTATGAAATTAAATCACTGTAACCTGTGCATGTAAATAAATGTAAGCCACTATGAACATCAGTCCACGTTGTTAGCATGCATGCTAACAACGGATATTTCGTGTTGGAGTCGCTGACAGAAAAGACAGCCGTTGACACTCACGCCCATCTCTCTAATGCATCACTTATCTTCTTTTAAGCCTTTTAAGACAGTCGCGCGCCCAACAAATAGCTACATAATAACAGACGTAAAGGTGTGGAAAGATTGACAGGTTGACAACCAAGTCGTGTTCTCATGGATTATGCGTGTTGAAACCACATTTAAATGAGATTGTCAGCACTTGACTTGAGTGAGGGCGTATTTGTGTGGTTGTCTGAAACTGTGGCCTGGCTTCCTATAGTGCACTACAGGAAAGGGATGTGTTGCAAATAAAGGGCAAATTCAAAGAAACACCCTATTATTTAACAAACTTCTTGCTGTTTTGTGCATCAACTAATAACGGGCGGGTGAAAAAGACTTGTTTTCTTGCTTTCCCTTAGACACCACAAGGCACTTCCTCCCATTCAAATAGTAATAAAAGGTCTCCACCAGGAAATATCAGTTTCAGACATGGGGGAATATAAAGTATCTGAGCTATCTGGGACATCACAGAAAAACAGATGCCACTAGAGAGATTAATTCTTCAAATTTCTAGGTTGTCTCTTAACTCGTGTTATGTGGTTGTTATGGCAGCATGTCAGGGGATACTTTCATAACCTTTGTCTCTTTAAATATTACATGTAAAAGCTCAATATGTAATAATATGAACAGAGTATCCTTGAAAACACTACCCAGGAGATACACGTAGTATAAGTATATATCTGACCACATGCAGACCACTTTAACACATAATGAGTTGGAGCGATGTTCTGCGTGCGTGTTGTACACAGCCTTTTCGGAAGCGTTCCCTGGGGGAGATGTTGTTGTCAACTCAACGGGACATGGAGCAAAACAGATTAAAAGACTGACTATTTCTGTACATCTCAGCAATGTTGGCCTGTCACAATGACACAAAGGGTAAGCTCTGGGAGATTTGAATGTCGGGAAACATTTATAAATAATATAATTTAACTTATTCTGTTTCTAAGATGTTGTGTACCCCCCTTATTACTGCACTCCAGTCTTTTATGTATTTATTTATCCCCACCCTGCAGTAGATTAAAAGTGATAGTACAACGCTGGAGTCTGTCTGTGCTGCAGCTGGGACATATTATGCAATATTATAATAAAAACAGTCAAGTTAAGACACATACGCCCCCCACACACACACACACACATCTTCTCTCTGCCTTCCTTCACCTTACACCGCTCTTTCTATTACTAGTTCATGCTCTCTCTCTCTCTCTCTCTCTCTCTCTCTCTCTCATCTCAAGGTAACGCTGCTTGTATGTTTTCAACAGTTTACCTAAAGGACTGGGAGTACAGCCAGTGTGCTGCTATCAGAGGAAACGCAGCCTAACAACAGCTGTAAAAGCCCACTCCTCCCCCCCTCCTCCCTCCCTCTCATACTTTTCTTCTCTCATTTTTGCATGACCCTGTTGTGGTGTTCAGTAGCACGGTGTCTCCCCGCCAGCCAGACCTCCTTCTCTCTATCCCCCCTCAACACAAAGCACCTTACAGAGATATCTGGTGAACTGTTGTCGTGACGAAAGGCGATACGACGTATTCCTGCCCCTGGCAACGCTTTGTGTCTGTCTGTCTGTCTGTCTGTCTGCGCGCGGGGTTTCGCCCTTCGCGGCCCGCGACGCCGGGGTTTTAAACACCGTGCCACAGCCTTTCATTGATTTAGTTCAGCGGGACGCTCAGAGCAGTTAGCTTGAGAAATCAGAAGCAGCGTTTACATGACCGCATGTCAACCCTAATGAAAATGATGTGGTGATTATTATTAATACATTGTGGCAATAACAAACACCCAATTGTTATGGTAGCTGCCAATGACACGATGTACTGTTAGCTAAGCGGAGGAGCTATTGCCCCAGAATGTGGTTAGTCATGTCCTTTTGAGACAGAAATATGTTTATTTTGCAGCATGTCCACAACTTCCATGTTAAAGTCAAGTGTTTGGCCTCACCCTGGAGAGCACTGTGTGTGTGTGCGCGTGCGTGTGTGTGCATGTGGTTGTGTGTGTGTCCATCCTAATGACACCAGATACTTCAGAACAACACTGTCAAAATGATGTATGTGTATAAAGTGCGTGTGTGTGTGTGAGTGTGTTTGTAGTTTACTGCGTTACGTTTTACAGAGCCATATAGTAGAGAGAGTCGCGCGAAAGTTCGAAATGTTCAACGATCACATGGCTCTTGTAGACGCAAAACTATTCCAGGAAGTGCTTGGTGGGCAATTTGAATCGATAACTAAAACTGCAATTTTTGGTGATTAGTAGTCAATAAATGCATCGATATATATTTTAAATATAATTTATAGGGCGCTTATAGTATTTGCGGCTAACTACCGGCAACTGTTTTGAGGCTCCGCGATCCGCCATTGCTATGAACAAAAAACGTGGAGTGAACGGAGTTGACGCGAATCTCTCTTCGACGCGGCTCTGGCTCGGTGAAAACACGGCGGCTTACTCCGCTATTTCTGTGCTGGCGACTAGATTCAACATGACTCGGCAGATTGAGGACACCGTTTTGTTCCGCGCCTCGCTGGGACAAAACGCACGCACACACACACGCACAACTGTGCACGTCCAAGACAAACACAGGTGCCAGGGAGCGCCGTGCACAAGACCAGTCGTGTTTCACTCAGCAATCTCCACCCCCCCCCTCCTTATTGATCAGACAGACACGTGCACACACACACACTCACTCCTTTGTCCTGTCAATAGGCTAGATAGAGCGTGGTGAAACACCAACACCTGTGCCAGGGGTTGGTTAGCTTGCGCTAGACTGACTAGAGAACTGGGGTGTGTAGCAAGACAGTTCGGAGACAGGGTAAATGCCCCTGGGCGAGATCAAGCTACAGTATGCGATTCACAGACAGTGTAATGGATAGGAGGGACACGATTGGAGAGAGACACAAAAGACAAGAGAGACACAAAAGGAAAGAGAGAGAGAGAGAGAGAGAGAGAGAGAGAGAGAGAGAGAGAGAGAATGACAGGCATGGATTGAGCTCTTGACACATAGTAGCTAGTTATACATGCAAAAATAGAGGATCCCCTTCATAACACAATGGCTGGTGTGCCGACGTTGTTATGATGTTGTTATGATGTTATGATGTCGTCAGCTAGCTAGCTTACAGACGCAAGCTAGCGTCTGCGTGGTGAGAGGGAAATTACAGCCTTGTCAAGTGAACACGTGCCTGTCTGTAGACTACAGTGTCAAAAAGACAATCATAGCCTCACAGACGAGCCTAATGGCCTACAATGTCTTGTCACCATTGTGAGAGCTATATTAACTGGGTGTGGGTGTGTACTGCATTGGTGTGAGTGTGTGTCTGCTATTTCACATAACACGGTGTTGTGCGTGTGCGTGCATGCATGCATACATGTGTATGTGCTTGCGAATGTGTGTTCCAGGGTCAGGTTACAGTGCGTGGGTGTGGGAATCCACAGGATAATAGTTTCTGTTCCACTAAAATTGTTGTTCAACATTAGGCCAGCACTGTGTTCTACTTGAATTTCTTAGATCAGGCCAGGTTCACTGTAATGTGAATGTGTGATGAATGATTTACAAGCCGGCGCATTGGACTGAGTCAAACCAAACATTGTATTGTTTGTGATGAGCCAATGTAAACACGGGCACACAGGCTGTTGTTTACCTAGGAAAAGACTAAATCTACGAGATATAGCAAGCAAAAAGCGAACAGTAACATCCCTTCTAATGTTGTATGTGTTTGCAGTCATGCCTATTTTCAGTTAAGCGAGAAATCTACGGTTGCATGCAGTACAAATTTAATATGCCTTTGGCAGGTATTGCAAAGCTGGTTTCTGCCTACGTAAACATAATGCAGAGGTCACAGTGAAGTACAGACCTTTACTTTGACGGACTGGGGAATCTGAAAGCTTCTTTGTGACCACACAGGCTAATTTCTTCTAGATACAGTAGTGGATTTCATCACAGCAACAACGAAACTGGGTTGTGACCTGTAAAACGAGCATTTGATTTAAAAAGGCAGCCAATCAAGGACAATAAAAAAACTAATAATATTTGTATAATTCTATAAAAAATACCACCAACAACAACAACAACAACAAAAAAACATTTAAGTGACTTGTCAGTTGCCAGTCACTGCCGACCACTGATCAACTGTATAGCATTCTGCTGTTTCACTGTTATAGTTCAGTAACAATGACATGGAATGCAGCTCTTTAGAGTTTACCTTCTCTGACCTTTAGGTGTCTCTCTCTCTCTCTCTAACCACCATCTCTTCTTCTTCTTCTTATAATAATAATAATAATAATAATAATAATAATAATAATAATAATAACAATAATAATAACACTTTGATTTGTATTACTTGCATTTAATACAAGAATTGCAGCTCAAAGTGCTCTCCATAAGATGCATGCTTTCCAAAAGAAGGAAAAATGCAAATAAAGATGAAAGAATATCATGCAATATAGTGAAACAAATATGTAATAATGTCAATAATAATAATAATAATACAATTATAGGTGCTCAGGTTTGTATTTAAGCTGCCTTTGATAACAAGTGATCGTTTTTGTCACTTTCTCGCCTGTTTTAAGCGTCTCTTGCAGCCTTCGAGCTCGGTTTCCTAGACACCGTCCTGCAGCTTGGGAACCTCCTCGCACGACTCCGGAGCTCTGTGATCAGGGAGGGAGATAAAGTGACAGATCCCTGGCTCCCAAGCCCTGCGTGCGCGGTGATATCGCTGTGCCATCAGCAAAACAATCTTCCCCTCTTACGCACGTCTCCAAGCTGATAAAGAAGATCTGAGATCTTTTTTCTTTACACTTTCTG
Organism: Speoplatyrhinus poulsoni; assembly: GCA_025447795.1. Taxonomy (NCBI): domain Eukaryota; kingdom Metazoa; phylum Chordata; class Actinopteri; order Percopsiformes; family Amblyopsidae; genus Speoplatyrhinus; species Speoplatyrhinus poulsoni. Next base: position 5,794 of record JAOEGT010049495.1, read on the forward strand.
TGAGCGTCATGCACCTCATATGACTGGTGTGCTGAGGCAACTGCCATTATTCAAGCAAGGCTTTGTTTTCTTTATTTATGTTAGAACATGATATGTGCTCGAGGGAAGGTTTTAGAAAAACATTTATAACATTATTTACAGTTTTTTTTTTCCCATTTCTGATCGTGTTTGGTAAAAATATGCGATAATTGTTCATATAATTTGAAGGTGGTTCATTATCTTTTTGGTGTCACAGACAGGAAATACTTTTGAACCACAGATTTAATTTAATCACAAGCTTAGGCATTCCTTGGGTATTGAGTTCGTAAAAACAAAATGTCTTAGTCCATTCAAGCATGTCAGAAATTTGACTTTGCCTGCCAGACACTGAAAATACACGTCCAGACGGAACACAATGGAAAGGGATCTGTGTTTGTGTCTAATCGTGTGAATGTATGTGTGCATGTGTCTTGAAAGATTCTGCTAGCTATAGCACATATTTATTTCTGCATGTTAGTGTGAAATTCATATACTTTCTCCGTACTGTACGCGTGCTTGAGGTTTTGCATGTGCATGCTTGTTCTTTTTTGCAGCGGTACGTGTTTTCTGTGTTGTCAGTGTCCACGCTCGAACGAACGGTCTGTGAACCGTGTACGTGAGTATGCGTGTCCTTTCATGCTAAACAAACATCGTCTACCGTTTCAGAGATGAACTTTGGACCCTTTGGGTACACATACACTACTATAGAGCCAGGCCAATTTCACACACATTGTTTACCTGAGACTGTATATGTGGTCCAGTGCCTGGAATGGCGGTTTATGTTTACCCTCTCTGCGATGCTGCTTCAAGACCACAAGGAGAAAAAGAAATCGAATATAAGAATACTTTTTCACGCACACACCGACCTTCTGCAAGTCCAATTAATGGAAGTATTTCCTGTTTGTTTCATAAAAGAGAGCACAACAATGAAGCCACATTGTTTTGCGGTCAGACAAATTCTCTCGTGGGAGATGCTCAGAACTAAATACAAGGGAGTGTTTTGTTGGTGAACATCAAAGAAAAATTAATTTAAGGCCGAATTTCACAGTCGTGATATAGTCACAATTAATTTACATGAAAATAAGCAACCGCTTTATTACAGAATACTAGCTGTAATCTTCCTCATCTTATAAACAGTTATACTGAATATACTAATTTATTTCTCAACGTGCATTGGTAATAAATAAATCAAGTTTTGTGGGAATTTTCCATTTACACACGTTTTCAGAGTTTAGCGTGCTGGGTGCTAATCCCAACGTGATATTTGGTTGTTTCCTTCCTTCCCATTGCTAGGGCCAAATGAGCCAATCAGTGCTGCCCTTGATTTGGTTTGGCAGCCGGTCAAGTCAGGATAGGCCAGGGTTCCTGTATACTCTCAAACAGGAAGACTGTTGGACAACACTGTGTTCCTAGTTTGCTTGGATCACACCACAGCTTTTGATCACGATCCTTTCCACTGTCTGAGTCACAGCCTGAAATATCGCTCTTATGGTGCGATACAAATTTTGATCAGTCCCGGGCAAGATATTGACTCGGAAATAGTTTAGCATATTTTACCAGCCTGAAAAAATGCTTAGTTTCCCAGAAAAAAATCCTAATTTGTGTCCACATATTTTAACAAGGAATAGAATTCCTGTGACCTTTTAAAATATATTTAAGGCCTTGCTGATTTCTGTTTTATGTGTGCATGTGTTTGTGATTAACTACATGTGTTTTCACTCTCCTTGAGGTATTATGTCATCCCTGAATGAAGCTCATGAATGAATAATGAGCCATGTTTTACAGTAAGTGCACATAGTGCAGAATTAATATTAACTGCTCACACCATTTAAAATCTCATGGGTGTATTTAATTAATTCAGTTGTTAGCATTCATCATAGTGTCCAGAATGCTAATCACGTTAGCATGCTTACTACATAGTCTACTGTATGTCACAGCATGCTAATGTAGGTGCTCATTCAGTCAGTCCTGTCTGTATGTAGTAATCTGTTATGTAACTGCAAACCACCCTGTTCTGTATGCTGCAATCAAGGCGTGTGCTCTAATATACTATATATTTCTCATAATGATTTTCTTTACTTTGCCATAGTCATTCTAACTGCTATAGAATCACATTGCATTTACACATTTTTACGTCCAGAAACATTATGTAATGCGTGTTTACAGCCCACGTTTGTTTGTTGTTTTCATGCGGGTGGCCAACATCTTTAACAGCCAACTTAATTCCAAATCTCATTAAAGCTTCTTTTACAATTACACCCCAAAATGCATTTGAGAGGGGTCCACATCTGGAGTGGGGGTCCACATCTGGAGAGTTCCATGTTTCTCTCTGCATGTCCCTGAAAGAACCCTTTCCCCGCCTCTTTACACGAAACCCACGTAGTAAAGCGCTTTCCTCAGATGCTTTTCACATGCTCTGTGGATGAGATGTTTGTGGATTGAATGCAGCACAAACTGTATTCTGTACACCCCCCCATTGCATCCAGGATGTGAGATTAATAGAACTGTTTTAATGCAAAAGTGTGGCTCGATTTATGGTTACGCTTGCATATGGACACCTTGTTGTTTGATGTCTGTCTTGTCTGTTGTTGAAATTAATCAATGTCATATGTAGGCTTTTTCTAGAAAGTCTTCAGCAGAGATAAATAGTTGCCGTGTGTTGCCTGGAGCAAGCGTAACCATAAAAGAAACTATGCTTCTTTGTGCTCTGAAAAAAAAAAGAAATATAGCGGACCAGTATTCTATTCCCCTTGGGAATAAATCCGCATGGGAATTAAGCTTGTTTGCTCACATGCACTTATAGTACAGTGTATGGATTTCATAGCACTCAAAACTCAATGAATATGTATCAGTTGTCTAAAAAGGTATCAAGTAAAGATACCTCGGCTCTTCTATTATATTTTGTCCCATCATGACTTGTATTTTTGGCCCTTTATCTTGGAGCTAGAGGGGCATTGTTGAAGATAAGCCCAAATCTTAAATATACTGTATTTTGTGTTTTTCCATATTTACGTAGGTATAGATATGTAGGTATGTAAGTAGATACACAGACAGACAGACAGACAGACAGACACATCCTAAGGCAAAGCTGATATAATTCTCACTTGAAAATTGACTTAAGTGGAGTTTTTATACTGTCATACTATTATGTGTCCTGGCATCAGAGCCTTTAGCAATGACCGCCAGTGACTGCCAGCGCAGCGGTGCTCCGTGGGAACGTAGCCTTTGCTCCATTATAGTACCGCAGGTGACTGGAAATTAGCAGGAGTGCCCAGCGGACAAAACGGCGGGAGTCTGTGGGAACCGTGCGCTGTTTAGATGACACTCGCGCCCCCCTCCCCCCCCGCCCCGTTACCTCAACACAGTGCTGAGAAAGCAACAGGCACTGCGACACGCTCATGCACCCCACACACACACACACACACACACACTAAGTCCCACTTGCTGGTGACACAGGTCACACAGCTGTGCATGCTGGGAAAAATGAGGACCAGAACTGCTCGAGGTGGGGAATGGCGGTCTTGAGTCACTCTGTAGCTTGCATTGGCTAGCATGTTTACCGGTAAACTGTTTGGGTCAGGTTCTTGCTATCAGCAGCTGAGTTAAGCATCAACCACGAAGCAAGCTGTAGCCCAGGGATGTAGCATTGAAGCGGATTGCTTAATGTTTACCTATATTTTGACCTTTACACAAAGATTGTAGCATCCTTGTCGCCATCTTGTAAACATGGTTATCAATCCGATCATTCCATCATGGGATTTGAGAGTCTTTTAAGATTGGATTTACCTAATTCCAGCGACGGTTGATGTTTCCTGCCATAGTTCTTTTAGATTTGCTTACCAATCTCTGCATTTGTTGATAGGTGATAGAAAGTTTACTTTTTAGTCACGGAAAGTAAAGTGGAAACCATTAGAATAGTGTGGGCTTGAGGATACGCCATGCAATATAATGCTGTTCACATTAAAGTCTCGTCGGCCTGATTAGCTGTAGCATATGTCTCCTTGTATCGCTCGTCATTCGCTCATCATTCCTTGCCATGTCTCAGCTCATCTAGCAACTACAAACTGTAACAGCTACCGCTGTTTCTTAACATTTGATAAGTCGTGATATAAGCTTTCTCTGAGCAAAACAATAGCGCGCGCGCGCACACACACACACACAGCCTGAAGGAACACAGGCGGCTGGTTTGAACTCTGTAACCTTTTGTTCTGGGACGTTATTCAACAGCGCATTCATTACCTGTGCCGCGTTGGCCTTGTTGTACCGTACTGCATGATTTGGCCCCGCTGTTTTGGCACAGTCACTGCTACAGTTTGTCAAGCTAGGCTAACTGTAACGAATGCTAACAATTATAAATAAATGTTGCATGCTAACAAATAGGCGGCAGAGCATAATATTCATTGTTATGTCATTTATTGCTTATTTGAAATTCCATTGTAATTCGTTTGTAATGCTGCCACTATTTGATAAATAAATAGTTTTGGTGTTGTGTGTCTCTTGATTAACAAACAGAACAGCGAAACCATCTTCTTAAAATCTGGCATCCTGACTAGTCGCTTATCGTGAGCCAAAGAGCCTAATGATACAGTTAATTGGTATTTAATGCTGCAGAAGCAACTTCTTGGCCTTCTGTGGGGAACTCAGGGAGCTATCATTCACTCCTTTTCTGCCTCCAAAGATTCCTGGTCTGTTGTAACTGGAATTTGTAAATTATACAGTTGTTGTTGAATACAGTTGTATTCTGTGTTATGTACACATCGCTAATGGAATTCAGTCTACAGCACTTTGTGTGTTTGTGTGTGTGTGTGTGTGTGTGTGTGTGTGTGTGTTTGTGCTCAGCACAGATGGGACTCCCATTTCAGAACACAGTCCCCATGAGACTCTATTAGCTGTGACTCGTAAGACCAATCATGTTTCCGTATTTTGCAATACATCTAGGTGATAATCTTCCAAGATGTCAAATTCCCTGCCGTTAGCCAATGGTTTTGGCTAGTCAGCTGCCATAGAAGACATTATTTTCTGTCAGTGTTAATTTTAATCTACAATATCTGATATATATGATTACATATATGCTACAATATATGATAGGATTCACAGATGTTTCTGGACTGTTATGTCATTTGGTGTCAACCTGGTTTAAGGCATTTATTCTGGAACCAAATCAAGGAATACTATTTTTATATAATGCTAAAGCAGACTGTATGGATGTACTGTACTTGTGTAGCCCACTGGGTCAATGAAGGATTGTGATATATGATGTAGTTTTAGCCAAATACGGTATAGCTTCACCGTCAGTGCAACGGTATTTATATTTGGTACATGCTGTAGGTGGATGCACCGTAGCTCTCAATAAACATGGACAAACCTGGTAGAGCTTTTACCTTTGTGTGTGTGTGTGTGTATGTGCGCTCATGAGAGTAGACCTCATTGCGTGCGAGACATAATCACTTTGTCGGAGGACACATAATAATTACATGGTACAGTGTACACAAGTGAGCAAGGAAACTAAATTGGTGTTGGCTCGTTGCATTGCTGTCATAAATCCACTTGTAAAATGCATCAGTTGCCTGCTGTATGCCCATTAGACCGTGCTTGTTGGTTTGAAAACGGAATAGGCTAGGAGATCGCTGTGTAATTGGGCCACACAATCAGTTCTTTTTATGGCTTTTGGAGCAGGGGTTGCTGCAAGGTTACCTGCGTGCAGCTCAACGCATACAGGCCATGCACATATGGAGTTGGAAATTCACTTTATTTTTAAATTGAAGAGTTTCTCTATTCAGATATTCAAATAATGTTCATAGCATGCATTTATGCCGTTTTTGTTGAACAGACAAACTAGAAGAGGTATCTGCCATTTAGACACTATTCCATTTTAAATATATATTTTCCTTATTGGAGTGAAACTGAGTTAGAGACTCAGTTAGAGACTCAGTTAGAGACCAAAAGTTTGATATTTTACTACAATTCTTCAAAGTAAATTACAGCTTGCATTGACGTTTGAATATTATCAACACTGTTACTTTGACCTTTACTTACTGTAGCCTATGTTATCATATGTTTTAAATGTACATTTCATGTCCTGTACAGCAGTTTGCAGTATCGAATAGAGAAATGTACACTCCAGTGGAATCAGACACTATACAAGATTCACAAACCTGTCAAACTGGACAAGAAGAGAGCAGCAGTAACAATATGTTAACCAAACACTGCTGCCGTAATTCCACACATGATGACACAGCAGGGTTAGGTGAAACTTGATAAACCCACTTAATCAGACCTTAAGTGTTATTAAGGAGTATTATTAAAAGCTGACACTTCTCATCTGAAAGGCATTATAATGCGCGACTCAGCTATTTTGACCTGCCACAACTGGCTGTGGCATGCCAATAATAAGACGTTCTCCAACGTGTTTCATCATCGGTGAGGTGATAAATACCAAAATGACACCACCCCATATTGATTATGGTGATGGGTATTCCCTTATGTAATTGCCATTTACTTTTCTATGACTGCGTTGGGAGTGTGTTGGTGCAATGTCAGATGTTTCTAGGAGTGAAACGGCACTGCATTTAGTTACAGAAAGGAACACTTTTAATGATGGACACACAGATATGAATATTCCAGCCTTCGTGGAGCATTAGAGATATGGGCTTTGCTCTGTCGAGAGATTCCGTCAGCGATGCGGGGAAGACAACATGTTCTTTCTCAGAGAACGTCCCTGAGCTGCACCCCTCCACAGCACTGTACCAGGCCGTGCTCGGCACTTAGCATGTGCGTATTCCCGTGGAGTGCCAGTGCTCATTGTGCTTTGAAGCCGCGCTGTTGTGAACAAACGACCACAAGGATCGTCGCAAGCAAACGTCGCGAGCTCCGAGGAAAGATGCGTTAGCCAGGATGGGACAGCCTCGATCGAAGCCCGCCCAGCTGGCCCCAGCGGGGGCCACCGTGCCCTCGCCGAGGACGGTATGCGCAAGGCGGATAGCCGAACCACCCCAGAGAGCATACTGTCACCACCTGTGCTTCAGCTATCCTGAAAGAGCAGTGAACTATAACCCCCCTTACTCACCCAGTCTGTTCAGGAGGCCGGCTCGCCGGTAAGTGAACCGGTAAATCATAAGGCAAAACCAAAAACTGGATTTAACATGTAGAATTTCCATGTTTGTTTTGAGTGGTTGTTGATGCCAAACCAGTAGTCAACAAGAGAGTGTTCTTCTATTTAATTCTAATGTTACGCTGAAGCAATTTGCGTTGAATTCTTGATATCATCCCAGTTTAAAAGAACATGCCAGTAGTGTTTGCAGTTGTTGTCAATAAATGCTGGTCATGTTGGAATGTAAAAGAAAATGGCGGTGTGTATGCTGCATTTCTCAATTATCAGCTACTGTACTGTAGACTTATCAGGTTGAGACATTTAGAATGCAAAGAGGAGCTTAAAGATATTGATTCACTTTTGGGTTCATTTCATTCTACAACACTAGATTGAATTTAACATCACATCGGCTGTAATTTCGGCTACTGTGTGACAGTAAAGACTGTGATGACTTTACACGGGTATGCAGAGGGCTGCATGCAAAGGCACCAGATATGAACTTGTTTCTAGTTCGAGTGGACTACTTGTCATAGCACTGTATTGAGTTGTCCTTTATCATCTGGAACTTTATCATAACACTCACAGACACACACACACACGCATGCGTGCGAGCGAGCACACACACACACACACACACACACACACACACACACACACAATATTAGTAACACATTGACACAAATGTGAAAAACAAATGCAGACACATAAAAATACTATATCACATTTGTTTTCCCAGTGAATTGACATTTGCCACATACATACAATACAATGTTCTCTTTTCACACATTTAAGTGAATTAAATGTTCCCTAACACCCCAGTGACTTAACACGAGGACCCACAAGGCAATGGGCTCATTGAAAACTGCAGAAATACGCTTCTATTAATTAGATTTCATTGTATTTTGATTTGATGTAGCAAACAGCCCCTTTGTTTGTCTACATTTTTTATATATGCTGAATAAAACAGTGATACTGTATATGAATTCAAATTCAGTTCACACCAGGGAAATGGGTTATGAATTCTACTCAGCATTACTGAGATTCATGGCAGAGGAGCCTTACAGATGATGTGATAATAATGTGTTTCCCAGTATAAGCACAGTGTTCAGTATTCACTGGCTGTGCTCTTCCTCGCGCAGCAGACAGCAATGCTCCCTTTGAGTTAGCTTGTGGTCCTGCCGACAATTCACTATCCGTAAGGAACACAGCACATAGCCCAAATACATATTTATCATCAACCAGTTCTATATTGACTCTCTCCCATGCACACAGCCCAAATACATATTTATCATCAACCAGTAATATATTGACTCTCCCATGCAGGACATTTGTGTTTCAAAATATTAACACTTAGCTGGGGTGCAATAGAAATACGAGGGACACTAAAACGGAGAATGAACAATGTATAATGCCTGGAATCACATCGGGGCACTTGGCTCAACCTTCCTCTGGCCTGTCTAATGTGCAGTGCAGATGAAGCACAGTTATATAATGCTGTTGGCTTGGGTGCTAGGATACATCAGATGGAAAGTGCAGTCCATCATCTACAGTAGGACTGACTCACTGTATTTGGAGTGAGCCAAAGACAGTCTGGTACATTTCATAAGAGAATATTGGAGCAGAGAATGGATATGTGCCTCCAAAATAGCAGGCCAAAGATTAGTAATGCCAAAACAGAGTATTTGTTTATAAACATATAACACCTATTTCTACTAGTATAACCTTAGTGTGACATTTATTCCTACCGATCCCCTCCCTGCTTCCTAAAAACATCTTCCCAGAAGTTATGGTAAACTAACGACACAGTAGGGTGTTCTTATTTGCTTGGCTGAATATGCACAGTAGTAAACCAAAGGCTGAACGCAGATTCACACGCATTCCAACTTACACACTGAATCAGTCACTGCTGCACGTGGCTCGGTAACCGTACAGTATTTGACCCACAGCTGAAAGGTTGTCCACCGTCTGTGTAGATACACTACACGGTCGTACGCAGCCATTGGTGGCAGGGTCTACTAGTGCAGGGCAAGGAATCAACTGGGTTCTCATCACCACAACAGGGCCCTGTATTAAAGCTGACAGCTGTATCGTCACAGCGTAGAATCAAAGAAGACAGGCAGCGTGGGTCCTAATGGTCGCTCAACGTGCTCCCTGCTAACTCCAACTAAGCTGTCCAAAAGTCAGCCTTTCCACTGTTTTGTTACATAACCGCTCTCTTTTAGTTTTCTCTCAAATGTGGCAGCGCTTCCACGTGGAAGAAGAAACACATTTGGTAGATTCCACATTAAAGTAGGTTCCATGTAACGCCATTCAGTTGTAAATATAGGAGGCACTGACAAACTAATTAATATAATAATAACAAATTATATTATTATTATATAGTATATAAAAAAATATAATATTAATGTTAATAATTCACCCTGATTAAACAGCACACTGGGCTCTCTGACAACTGTTTATAAACATTAGCAATAATATTTTATTATTATATATTATAATATTTATAACATTAAAAAATAAAATAAATTATTATAGCGATATTGCTCAATAACTGCCGCTGTATCATGTGAAGGGGAACGTTATGGGTCATTGAACGTTGCCTTGGATGTATATCTGTAATAAGCACTAGGCTACCGCTACAGTATACCCTAGCCTAGTGGACCGATAGCAACATCTTCACCACTAGAGGTCGGCAGTGCCCTGAAATACACAGAAGAGTAGACCTACATTTATAATGTCCCACAAAAAAAAAACATTTGCCACTCAACGTGCAATACCTGCTTTTATTGCTATTATTGTGCATTGCTGTGCAATGAATAATCAAAGTAGCAAACATGATATTGTTATTATACTGTAAAAGCTGCGATAAAACGTATGCACAATCGTGCACGTATTCTACATGTATATTTGAGCTCATAACAAGCATGACGATGTTCTTTCTTTTTTACACCTTTTGTTTGTTTTCCTTAGTGGGTCATAGGACCTCTCTGTCTGCAGGTCAAACTGCAAACTCAGCCGGCAGGGGGGAGGAGCGTAATCTAATTTGCATTAATATATTCGTGCGTCAGATGACACCGGGCCACTTCTCCCTCTTATAGCTGCCAGTGGCAGAAAATAGCACCAGTCGCTTGTAAACGTAACGAGGCTCACATCACAGATACTGCACGGTGCTCAAGGGCATAAGCAGCAGCAATAACAACAGACCGCTCGCTCGAGTTCGTGCATCGATCGTGATTCAAGCTGAAACTAAATCCCGGATTTATTATAACAGGTTACCAAACCAGTCGCAAACGTGGCGAGAAGTATCATCCAAACGAGTCTGGTACTCAACATGAGCACGGAGATGTTCAGCAAAACCCCAATGGAGGTAGCTGTTTATCAGCTGCACAACTTTTCCATATCGTTCTTCTCCTCGTTCCTGGGGGGAGACGTGGTATCGGTCAAACTTGACAACAGGTAAATATGCGGATCGCCTAAGGAGATGCGATTTTATGCAGCCTACAGTAGTATGCATCTCGCTGAAATACCTCTACCGTAATCTACACCGATGTACACTACTACAGTAGGCCCTTATGCAGCCTGCCCTGGTACGCCTCCATTAAATGCGAATAATAATGAATTGGGCGACATAATTACCAATGCACAATTTCTGTTGTCGCATTAAGATGTCATTGCGATTTGATGCCTGCTGGCAGGGTATATTTGGACCATGCATTGCGAAATATGAGGCGTTTGCTGTATAGAACAATAAAACAGGGCCACAGCCCTGTATTGTAAATCCTCAACTATGCAATATATGCAATCCATGCCTTAAAAGGAGGCCATTAGATCGATGGGTCAGTGGTTTCTGTTTCATTTCTGAACGCTATCTTGGTTTGGGGCTGCCATGCACTAAGGCAAATTCACAAATTGATAGTTCGCAGGTTGCATAACCGATTCATTGTATAGAAAACGACAGTCGTGGTGGTCAGGTGTTTTGCAAATGCTTACGTGTTTCTTCTCTTTTTACAGTGCCTCTGGTGCTAGCGTTGTGGCCATCGACAACAAGATCGAACAGGCAATGGTATGTTGAGATAACTGAGTAAATGCAACACAACAAAACAATGTTATGTATGGCTAGGGCTACAGAGTCTCTTTATATGGTATTCATCATACCTCTGTAATGAACATGCAACATTCTATGTGCTTAGACATTTTGTTGACAAATTACATTAAGAGAAAAACCAGTACGGCTTAAGCGTTTTGCACAAGGACACTTCAGCAGGTTATGTGTCTAGCATGAAACCATCCCATTGGTTAGTAGAGGGGTCAGACTCGGACCATTGGCCTAAGATGCACCTCAGTTATACAGCTGAGCTAGCAAAACAACCTAGTCCCCCATAGACCCTGTTGTATGCTTGCACAAAGATCACAGCAGGAAGCCTCATGAGTCTCACCACAGCCATGTGCATTTTTGCCGTCCATGTTGATTGACAGATACATATTTATCTTTAATGGTAGACTCCAGAGTGATATAGCACTTTTCATACAAGGTTGCAGCTCAAAGTGCTTCAAAGTTAAAGAGAAGAAAAAATGATGAAAATAAATTAACAACAAAATAAAAAAAATTGACAGGATATTGCAAATGAGATAGTACATGATTACTGTATTCCTCACAAAACAAGCTTAACTCAAACCACTGATTCCACCCCAGAGACAATATGACATAAATCAAGTGTGTACCTTTTTTATATTTTTATTTTATAAATGAAAATAAATAATACGCTATATCTTCTATTGATGACAGCATCTCGACACCTGCTAACAAGACTTATCAAAATGTCCTAGACTGCATCAGTCTTCTAACCATCTCTCTTTCTCTCTCTCCCCCCCCTTCCCTTCGTCTGACAGGATCTCGTCAAGAACCACCTGATGTACGCGGTCCGCGAGGAGGTGGAGATCCTCAAAGAGCAGATAAAGGAGCTGGCAGAGAAGAACAACCAGCTGGAGAGGGAGAACAGCCTCTTGAAGAACCTGGCAAGTCCCGAGCAGCTGGAGAAGTTCCAGTCACGCATCCCCTCCGACGCGCTTCTCCCGTTGGACAACCAGCCCGACCTGCTCTCCCCGGAGAGCCAGCCCTGCTCGCTGACCGCCGGCTCTGCGGTATAGGTGGCTCTGCCTCGGGCGCTGGGCAGAGCCACTGCCTTCTCTCAACCAGTAATGGACCTTCCCATTTTTGACGTTAAGCGTTGTTCCGAACGAATGCCGCCGCCAGCCGAGTGCGCCCTTCGACGTGCAAAGGGCGTCAAAACCTCGAGGCGGTGAAAATGATGGACGAGTCACGTTGACCACTGTAGACGCACAGGGAAGAAAAGTAAAAAGCACAACGCAAGAACTCTGTCAAACCTCGTGATCTTGTTCTTTTTTTTAAAACATTTATTTTAAAGTCTCTCCTTGTAGACAAAAGCGCTGAGACGGACAGGGGGGCTGACTGTACGCCACCCCTCGAGCGCTTGCTTTCGGACAGAGGGGAACCACCATTCCCCTGCCCCACCCTTGCCTCTTCTGACAAGCACCCCTCCCTCCAGACAGGGAGGGGTCTGGAGGTGTGATTAGGGCTGGCTCAAAGGTGCTGCTGGTTCTGAGGAGAAGGCCCGTCGAGAGGGTCCTCTCAAGACCCCCCGCTGACCCCTAAGCTTGTGGATTTGTCCCATCTCAACACAAGACTCAGTGTCAGGCCCAGTAATTTACCCATACTTCATTGCTCTCATGTAATTGTACATTTAAGCATAACAAGAATAACCAGATGGGCATGCGAAGATAAAGGTAGAGATTAATGCAGTATAGCTTATGAGTTTTTTTTGGGGGGGGGTGCGGAGGGGGTTATGAGAGAGTGCTAAAGTGGACATTTCTGCTGGTAATGATTCATAACATGTAATGTTTATATTCTGTGCAGTTGGGGCTTGCTGCTTATGGGGAGGAGGGAAACAAATCCCGCTTTAACTTCAGTTTTTGTTTTGTGATTCTGAACAAAAATAAGATGTTTGTAAAGAAAACGAAAATAGGAGCTTTGTACATTGTTCCGTAAAGACTTTTGTTTTTATATTGGGGGGGTTGCCTAATACCCACCTTGCCTAGATCTTCAATTTAAGGAAAACTGAGATGTACATTAAAACAAACGAGACGTTTCAGAGTAGGGAAGATGGCAGGCAAACAACGGCTCATCTTCTTGTTTTAGTTTTAGTTTTGCTGCAAAAGCACTCCTTGACAGAGTATACCATGGCTCCAGTTCAGTACCAATATGAGAACAATGGCATGACAACAGTGCCTATCTGTATTAAGAGAAAGAGGACATTTCCTTGCCGAGCTCTGTTGTTTTCGTTATTCACTAGCTACCAAAGACTTCACCTCATACTGTCAAAACGACCAGAAGCCGAGCAAACCAGGACCATGTGTTGAACTTCACAGGGAGAAGTCTGTTAGCTAGCACTAATGTTTTTATTTGTTTTGTAAAGATAATGGTATTGTTGCAATTCTGTATCCTTGAAACAGGTGTTCACTATGGCGTATGGATACAAATGCACATTTTGCAATAAACCTTATGTTTACATAAGACTGAATGATTTTGTGTACCTTTTCTTTTTTTCTCCTTTCCCAATTCCTGTTAACGCATAGCTTCAGAACATATTGGCAACAAACCATCTGCTGGTTTATGTAGTTTAGACACATGTCCCTAAGAGAGCCTAAATTAACTGACGGTACACAATCCTAGTGTCACGCAAGGAGATTTTACTCCTACAAAAAAAGCTTTGAAGCTCTGAAAGTCAATATATTACACAAATGGCAAGCGTTTAAATGGCATACAGTTTTAGCACTTAATTCTCCCTCTGAGCTTAACACCTACAGTATACAATGTGGTGAACATACCTTTCCAATAACTGAGTATTCTACAATATAGCCATGCCTACATTCATAATATTCATTGTGATTTCTAAAGCTGAGTAGCCTTCTGTAAGTGTGTAGATGATTAACACACTCCAAGAAGACAGCAAGTTCACACACTTCAGCCAATATCATGGGTTTAGCTAATAGCACTGCAGTAAAAATAGATAACTTGCAAATGGAAAAGGAATTTGTAGAATGGGAAAACAGTTTGTTCCCAGCAGTGTTTCCCCCTTCTGATGCGCTGGCAGCCATTCAGTAAACTTGCGTGTAACTGGAGATGTTGCCGATTCCCTGGTGTTTATACCAGGACCGTGGCATTCTACTGAGTTACTGAGTTCAGCCCGACCCACTAAACCCCACTAGCGCAGATCAAACCGTGAAAGAGTAAACACAATGTTGGTGTGTTTTTTTTTTTCTCTTCACCGGTCAGGAAAAAACAGACAGGAAACCCCGTCTTCTTCCACGCTTGGTGCTCATTTAGTTTCTAAATGCACTTCCTCTAAAATGATCCTGAAAACACAATGTATGAGACAGATACTGTAGTGGTAGTGGTGTTATTCATTGCTTAGACAAATTCTTTAACTTTTTTTGTCACGGACTATGCTAGATTATAATCAGTGTTGGGCAGTAGCTGTAACACTATTACGTTTTTCAGTAACTAGTAGTGTAACTGATTACTATTTCCAAAATGGTAATAATATTACAATTACTAATCCAAGTAATGATGCATTATTGAGTTACAAGCACAAGGTTTCTGGTCAAAACTTTCAAATGTAGTAGACTAATTGAACCGACCTGTCCAATCATCTGGTTTGAGAGGCTGCAATGTTTTCACTGTGGCTGATGGTTGACTCCTACGGTTCATTATTATTCTAATAAAGAGGATTCAGTTCTAAAATGAGCGTCATTTTTCATAAGGGGCGAGGCAGGGTAGTTATGGTGAAAGTAATATAACTAGTAAATAAACTAATTAATTTTAATACCCAGTAATAAGTAAAGTAATGCTGTTACATTGTGAAGATGTAATAGGTATATAGTAACTTAGTACTATTCCTGAGAAACTTGCCCAACACTGGTTATAATACAGAACATTCAAATCCTTGGCTGGCACTATGCATAACCTAGTGCATATGACTGGAAATGTCCTTGCTGAATGTAATTATTTATTAATAGCTGTATGGCTCTGAAACACAGTGGAACATGCAGTTAACAGTGCACACACTATGCCACAGGCACATACAATTTCAGAACAAATCTGCAGACAATTACGATTTTGGCCTGAAATTTATATTTATATTTTGTGTGTAAGTGTGATTTTGTATTATTTCCCAAACTGGTTTACAATTATAATTTTTTTCTCAAGGTGTTTATTTTACTGAAACTGCTGAATAAATATCTGGTTCGAAGTTCAAATAAAGTTATAAATAAGCAGCCCTTGTTGTTACAAGCTCAGTAGGAACATCCTTATTTTGCAAGAGTCACAATTTGTTCTGCTCCGTGTATCAAGCTGGAAGCGTTACCGGTGCCGATCATCATTGGCAGGTGATTGAAGCACCTTTAGCTGTTCAGAACAACAAATGTTTGGACAGTGATGTTCAAACATGAATTGTTGTCTGCACCATTAGTCGATACTGTTTTATACTGATTTATCATTGGTCATGAATGGAGAGTTCCCAGACTAGTGTGCAAAGAAAGATTAAGCTTGCAGAATCACAATGGTTTTTACAAAGGCTATTTCTATACATCCTGCAATTCAAACTCACAATCACTAGAGCACTAAGCTTGTTTTGATCTCACTTGTCCCATTGGAATTTTGAGTCAGGTCATAGCTAGAAAGCCCAACCTTCTTTGAAGTGGAGCTCAATATTACAAAGCGATGCAGCCCTTCTAAACGTTTCTCTGGAACTTGCTTGGCGACTTGTTCCAGGGGCCTCTTCAAAACAGGCAGGCCAGAGAAGGAGTTGTGCTGCTGGATTACTGTTGTTTTGCTTTGAGAGAGAGAGAGAGAGAGAGAGAGAGAGAGAGAGAGAGAGAGAGAAAACATCTGTTTCAGATGGAAAACATAGCGGGTGCGCTGAGAGAGGCAGGCCCTGCCTAAATGTGGTTAAGTTTGCATGCAAGGAGATCATTTCGCCTGACTGACTTCTTGCAGACATATACAACGAGTGTGTGTATGTTAGAGATAGGGGTTGCATGGAACAAACTGACAAACATTCATGGACTGTTGGTTACACAATATTATGTATAATGCAATGTTTTGGAACAACTCATCATGCACATGGTTTTATTAACATGTTCATTAATTCCACTACTTTATCAATTTGCAGAGCTACCTCTTAAAGGCAGGGTCAGAGCTCAAATCAAAACAGTATCCTCCGCGGTGGCCCCTCACACGTCGAAACGCATTGTGAAGCAAAACGTAGTTCTACGGCTTTGTTGAGCGTTGTTCGCCATTTTGTTTATCTTCCTATTTACGGAGGCTGTGTAGAAGTATCAGATTATTCTTTCAACACGCACAGAGAACGGTAAAATAACGAAATGCGAGGAGATATGTTGAATATGACAAAAAGTGTATTAGATTACATTTAACATGCAATAGCTGACTATACCTTTATACACCAGGCAACCTCACCAAAATTAAATCCTAGCAGATAGGCAGGTTCCAATTGCACCAATAATACACAAGAAGTAAAATACTTTCAGTGGATACGATTAAAAAGACACTTTGTTCAAAGTGAAAATATAAAATAAATTGCCATAATCATAAATCAAACATATTTAGTTTGTAAAATGTTAATTAATGTGAAGACTTACAGTAAATAGGAGAAATGTGTCTCTAAAGCTAAGTTACAATACTACAATGTTTCAAGCATTACAATTTTGAGAACATTCTTGATTATACACTCAAGCCTTTTCACGTCATAGATAATAATCATGTCTTTTATGGATTCCAAATATGTTAGGCAAAATTCAGCATTGTAGGAACATAAGGCAGACGATTACATTTTATAACATTGGTATTGATAAAAGAGATCATTTTGAGCAAGCTTTTGCAGGTCAAAGCTCTTTAAGAAAACATGGTAGTATAAAATGCAACGTTGATGCAATTACTCTTTGAACATATGAGCAAAGTATGTCATCATTCCTATATGTATCCTAAAGGTATCTGAGACACACAGGTGTGTACAGCAAGTTGCTTAATGACAGTATCAGTATTCCCTGTTCCAGGGCATCTAACAGGTAGATTTCACTACAGTGAATGTCAACTTAGTCAGACTTTTACAATCTATTTTTAATTGCAATTAAAAGAGTGTAGGTGTGATCCATATTAACTGAAACAGGACATATTAAACCTTATCATAGCAGTTATGCCTGTCTGTCATGACATGCAGAGTAGCTAAATGTATTTTAAACATTCAACTATATACTGTAGTGTTCAAACAATCACAATGAGTTAAAAAAAATAAATGTATTAAAATAGTTAATAGTTAATAATAGTTGTGTAGCCTATTAAAAATAATAGGCTACACAATATTTTACATACATGCTCAAATGCTCAAAGCTATTTCAATCACTCCCGCATTGCTTTTGACATGCAGTACAAACTGTTTTTGGAACATTTTGTAATATTTCGAGCCCAGCTTACTGGGGCGTGTTCATATTTTGAAACAGGACTCCACCAAAAAAAAGGGCATGGGCAATATAGGGGGAGGGGCTGAGAACCACATGAGTCAAATTGCTATTGCATTAATACTCTGTCGACAAATGAATGACTCTCAATCAGGCTTCTGCAAAGCTAGATGACAACACATTAATTTGAAGCAGGTTGTGATGTTGGAGCAGGGAGACATCTTAAACATCCAAGGCAGTAGTATCCTAGAACCAGAAACCACTGTCCCAGACTGTACACAAGTTCCACACTATTTCATGAACAACTCGCTTTACAATTGGCACTGATGGAGGAATATGTTTCCATGGTGAGGCTGAGTAACGCTGAGGTTACAGCACAGAACAACGTGTTCTCTGTGGACTGAGGTTTCTATCTTCCTGTGGGGTTTCTGGGGCTGTGAACTTCAGGGCACTTCATACATGTTCAATCTGTCGAGCCCCATAGAGCTTTTGTGGGTTAGAAATGGTTGTTTAGTTTATAGGGGTTTGGGAGTTTGACTCCAGCCAAGGTCATGGATTGGTATGACCTGCAAGCAACTATGAGTAAGATCCCTTAAACAATCCATGTTCATATAAAAGATATATCAAATGTTTGATTTGAACCACTCACCTGGGCCATTCTTTATATTTTATATAAGAGTAAGGTATAATGACATTGCAAGAAATATTAATTAAATAAATGTAGATTACAACTCCACATGAGTAAGGTCACTCACTGTACAGTATATTGAAAATATTATCATAAACTAGCAACCACAAATTACTTATTTACACCTAAAATACTACATTACAGTTTGTGTTTGCTCAGAGCTCAAGCTGTGCAGATCACACAGCTAAATATATTTAGACAAAGAAAAATAAAACAAAAGATATTCACAACATCTAGAAAGGAAAATGGAAACTTAAGACTCTATTTGTAAACATACTTTTATTTCTGACATTGACAGATTTTGCTGCAGCAAAACTGCAACTGTAACCTATTGGTCAAGTCGAATCTTTATGGATCTAACATGTCATAAAGACTGAAGTTTAATGGGATTCACAGAAACAAAATATACACACGGTCTAGACAAAGTAAATCAAGTTTATAGTGACCATGGTTTAATTTTGTTACATAAAGCAGTTGCATAAATTAACCTTTTCACCCAAGAGAGAACATCGTGTTTTGAATGTGAACATAAAAAAATATACACTGTACTTTGAATTGCATTCGTAGAACTTGCATAACTGTCCATGGAACATTAGTAATGTTTATTCCATCCATGTTTATTAAATGTCTCTCTTTTAATATGCGAGGACAAGTGTGTTTTTAATATTACTTGTTTTCTTGATTCTCGACCAAGATAAATTCCTTGTATGTATACTGTATGTACCTTTTTGAAATACATTATATTCTGATTCACATAAAACCACACAGCCCAAAAGGATTTGTCACTTTACAAGTGTTACATACCTTAGCCTCAGGTCAGTACATAAGAGCATTCTGTGCATTAATAAACACTGCTGTCAGCACAGTGCAGGTAGATAATAATGTGAACACATTAACACTTGGCACTGAATCAGATGACAACCCTAGGCAATTTAAATGTCACAGTACATTTAATAATTCATAATATTTCTATTACTGTAACACATTACATGCTGTACTGGCTTTGCATCAAGAAACCATCATAGAACGTGCCCAAAAGCGTGGAGTTAAAAACATGAACTGCATTGCCAGTGGAATCCATGTTATGCCTGATATGGTCACTGTTTGTTGTAAATACAATTATGTCTGTCAAGGGGTGGACAGAGAGGATATGTCAGGTCTAGACAAAGCAGTTTCAATCCAAACAATGTTTTGACAAGGCTGGTTTCAATATTTCAATAAATATATAAATGTTTTAATGAATTATTTAATAAATGTATTAATTAATAATAATACAAATAATAATCAAAATATAATAAACTTTATACATACAGATGCTGCAGCTCAAAGTGCTTTAAGAAATTAATAAACAAAATATTTGTATTATTATACTTAATATTATAATTAATTCACAATATCAAAATGTATGCAACATAAATGTGTAAATTAGTTTATGCCACAATGTCTCATGTCACCGCAGGTAAGACAGTGTCTGTCATCGAGTGGGCACAGCTCATTGGCTCACTGAGGGGACGAGGTGTCAACTTGCTGACCAACCAGCTCAACAAACAGCATTCCCAGCTGTTCCACCCCGGGCTAAAGCGAACATGGAAGGGACAGGGAGGATAGCAAGCGCTATTAGCCCCCTTGCTCTGAAAAACCATTAGCTTAGTTGCTTCTCTGACAGGTTTTCATCAAGGGAAACCGCGAACTCAGGAAGAAGTTGTCAAAAGAAGTTTTCCAAAACATGTCAATGATAAAAATAAAAAAACGCATTTGAAGAATGCAAAAATAAAAAGCTGCTGTCAATGGACATTACAGAACGTTATCCCATTAAGCATCTGTGATTCTTTAAGTGTCTTGGCTGTCCTTCACCACCTTAACCCACATTCTGCAGAGGCCATGTGAGATGCTGAACATTGCTTTCTAATTCAGAGCGGATCCACATTGGCAGTCGACAAGATTATGTTATAAACATAAGCTGGCTTGCAAGAGGTGTTGCTCTACTTACGGGTGACTGGGATAGGGCCAAACTGTACGCAGTGAAACTAAAGACGTTTCTATATGCGTAAGCATTTTTTAAACATAAACATTCCCCCACCCAGCCATATCCACATCACACGCAACCACACACACACACGAAAACACTAGCCCCCTTCTGCAGATGCAAGCATCCCACTCTGCTTTTCACACACACAGACACACACACACACACACACACACACGCACACAAGGGGTCTTCTGTATTGGCAGAAAGGCTCCACTGCATTCTCTACCACGTGGCAGAGGGACCATCCATTGCTATGGTGACCGTGGCTGGTGTTTCAGTCAGGAGGTTGGGGGGGAACACAAGACTGAAAACCACAGCAACGCAACAGGGTTCGCACGGTACCTTGACTCATACTGTAACCTGGTGTGCTTGTCTGTGGTATCGGAACTGAAGTATTACAGGGCTAATATACAGTGTGGTCACGATTCATTATAGACCATAATGCAGGGCGCAGAACTACTTCCAATCCAACTCGGCATAATGGAGTGCTAATACACGTTAATACGCGTCAGGCAAAACGACACAAGCCACTGGAACTGCGACTTTTATACCTTTTTTGAAACATTAATACTTCATTCTATTGATTATTTCTCTGCCTGAATCATCAGTCTAGGCACGGGAATGCACTGTTAATCTCTTAATCTCTGTTAATTTGTCTACAATAACATACACACATACCTGGTTTGGGCGTCGTTCAAGTAGCTATTTGACACGCATAAGAGCTGCCAAGTCACAGTATGGATGTGACAAGCGCTCTGGGATGTCTGCAGAAGTAGTAGTTCATTGGCTTTCATCAGAGTGTGTGTTTTGGAACATGATTTTGATGTCTACGGTATGCAACAAAATAATTCTTCACTGCAAGGAAATAAAAATCTTCAGCATTTGTACCTTTTCATACATCTGTGTATATATCAATGGTAGGAAGCTCCTTCCAACGGAGCCCATTGTGTGCGTGCGTGTGTGTGTGTATATATATATATATATATATACACACACACACACACATTGTATTTACACCCACACACACAGTATGACACACACAACATATTATGTCACACGGCTCTACAGCACATGTATACCCTGATTCTCACAGCACCCTACAGGACGTACTGTAGGGTGCAGAACATATGGTGTGCCATCTGTTTCTGTTGCGTATGCTGCTGTATGCTACACCCCCATACCTGACATCTGACCTCCTTGTTACATAACAGTGTATTGGCCAACAAGGGCAAACACAGCCCTTTCCAATGGAGCCCATTGATCAACAGTTGTTCCATTTACTTGTGGAGGACATTGACTCAGCTACCGAAGAATCGCATTAATTTTGACCTGACGCGTTCAGTTTGACTTGGCCAGCTTTCATTCCTAGAAATGGCTACATGTTGGCACGTTTAGTACAACGTTTCAATCCCAACCACAAAGTAAGCATTGGCAACTGGTGTTCTTAGTACATTGTGTCTCATGGCTCATTCCACGCAAGTCACAAATATCTCAAATTACTTCACCAATACTGTTATTCCTCTGGCTTTTACTGCCCTGCTGAAAGGTTATTATCCACTATCTTGACAGCATGTTTTATTGTACTGCAAGACAAACACATCACCGTGTCTATCTCTCTGTGTGTGTGTTTGTGTAAATGTACATTATGGCTTATAGCGGAATTAAGTTATGTTGTTAGGTTATTATCAAACACAACACAGTACTTGTAGTCAATGCTTAAACATGCCATTGTTTTTATACAATTATATTATTTCAACAAAGGATGTCAGGTGAGAGAGACAATTAGTAACAGTAGTGAGAAAGTGAGAGAGAGAGAGAGCATTGCAAATGTATGCTGCAACTATCTATCCTATTATCAGTGAACCAGTGGTGTTATCACACTGCAAACCCCACAGCGTACACTGGGTTCTTTGCAAAGCTGCAAAGAAAAACATTTTCTTGGACAGCACGCACAACATTGTCCAGAGTGACTACTGTGCCTTTTTTCTTTTCTATTCTGTCCCAAACGTCTCTGGTGGTCCACATTGTTTAAAAGCAGTATGGGAATTATGGGTTGTTTCACAGCGTAACTAAAATATCACTCCTAAGCCTCTGGGCTCACATTTAAGACACCGTTTGTTATTCTGTTTTGGTTGTAGAGCTAGCCTTGAAGAAAATGCCTTTCCCATGAATCTGAGAGCAGTTAAGCAGAATTCAGATTCTTATGTAAGTAGTAAGC
Source organism: Speoplatyrhinus poulsoni (assembly GCA_025447795.1). Lineage (NCBI taxonomy): Eukaryota > Metazoa > Chordata > Actinopteri > Percopsiformes > Amblyopsidae > Speoplatyrhinus > Speoplatyrhinus poulsoni. The sequence continues at coordinate 28,391 of JAOEGT010049495.1, forward strand.
CAATGTATTATTTGCTCGGCACGCATTGGAAGTCCAACCCCCCCTTCTTTTTGTTTCTCTTACTTTTAATTCACCCGGTTCTTAAATATATTTTTCAACAGCCCCTCAAACGCTGTTTCTCAACCAACAAAAAAAACGTTTTTTTTCTGCTTCTCATGCTTACTTTGCTGCTGTCATTGATCCAAGAGCTCTGCATCTCTGTCAGCTGAGCTGCTGCTTGCAAACGATGTGGGCGGGATATTCAAATAAGCCGGTGGCCGGGAGCCAATCAGCTATCGGACATTATTGTGTGTTGCACAACATTCCAGACAACAGACAGTCTGTGCAGACTCAACAAGCTTCACCACTCACAGTTCATTCTGTGTGTGTGTGTGCGTGTGTGTGTGTGTGTTCGTGCATGTATGTATGTGTGTTTCCTGTATGTTTAAGGCTGGGTTGTTTATAAACCTCTGATTACAATGAGGCGTTGTGAATGACAGGATATACAGTGTGTAGGTTTAACTACAGAGGTCCATAATGTTATCTGACTGTACCTAGTGCTATTGTAGCATGCGATACTGTGAACTGTAAACATGGTTTATACTGTATTTCCACCAAATACTGAGATACTAGTTGAGATTCTCACAACATGAGAAAACTATCAACTGAAATATTGGAAAGACATATCCTTTTATAGTTTAGTTTAAATCTGTCTTGGAAGTTTTAATACATTTATTTAAACAAACTAAGAAACACACACACACACACACAAGAAATATCATGTACTTTGCACGTATATACACCGATAGTTACACTGTGATGTTATACTGTATTTTAGCCATCTGATACTGATTTTGCAGTGTTTTTTAAGGCTAACATTTAGATAACCCCTTTGCAAGTTCTTGCTATTGACCGGCTACTGTTTGCTGTTAAGTGTTATCCTTATTTTGATGGTTTAGACAGTGATACTGTTAGATTATGCAAGAGCTGAAGAAATCATTAACATTTTTGTAGGTCACCATCTTGGATTCTCTGAAAAATCTGACTAATCAATTTACAACTTCTATTTCTTTACTACATTAGATCTTGCAACTAACAACTCGTGCCAAATTAACTTCTGCTGCATATCTCATCAGCTCTACGGAGCTATAGAGTGTTTGGACCCTCACGTGTCCAAACACTATCTGTGTTACACTGTATCTATCTGTCCGACAATGCAGCCAACAACCATCTTGCAGATGCTCTGGAATTAGGGATCTTTATACCAACGTCCTGCACATGCAGACTGTCTCCCTTTGACAGTTATATAATTATTAGATTTGCTGGAAAGAAACATTGTTAAATGACTTGATTGAGCATTATTAACAAAGACCACAACTTTGCACATGACAAGATGTGGATTTCCTTAGAAAGTTCCTTGTTGTTCGGGCAGCGAAAAACAGTCTTTAATAAATACTATTTTCTATAGGCACAGGTTGCTTCCTATGATCAAAGTTGATCAAAGATATTCACTGGAAAGAAATATTTTTTAATACACCTTATAACTTAGTAGGACGTCCATTGCCGTCTGTTGTGGGCTTCAGCTTGTCGCACATGCGCAGTCAACGCGCACATGTCCGTGCGGACAGAACATTTTAGAGGTGCCGCCTTCTGGGAACGCGGAAAGTATCCCTTAAAGCCCATGCTACTGCGTAGGCTCCAGGCAGAAGCAGAAATTGTGTCTTCATTCCAGAAAATGCTATTGCTTCTGCATAATCTCCTCACATGCCTTTATGTAGAGCCAGGAAACATATAATGGGGTTTTACATACAGGAACAGAACCATGGAAAGTTAGGATCAGAGAGTCTGCTGACAGCAAAGCCTGACAGCAACTGCCACAACAACAACAACATATGAGGAAAGCACAATCTGTTTTTGTAGCCTATTCCACATCCACTGGGGTTTCTCCACACCAGGAATTAAGCTCAGTGAAATATTCATGATTCACTTACTCTGTCACAGACATGAGTATTTTAATGACATGGTTTAGACTTGTTTTTAATGGGCATAGGGAAGAATTAGGATGAAATACCAGATAGGCTTGTAGTGATTTGTAATAAAGGAAGTTTGGTTTGACACCATGTTTTTTTTATGTAAAATGCAACCAATCTTCCGAGGGAGAGTAGCCTACCAATATCAAATTGGTGCATTGATTAGTAAAGTTATTTGAATGACAGTCTGTATAGATACCGCTTCTCTGCAGAACATAACCACGGATACTTTTAAAGAAATTAACTATAAAGTAAGAATTTATAATAAGGACATGTACAGTATTTTGTAGGTTAAGTTAATTGTAAGATACAATAGATTTATAGGATGGGTTTACAGACATGGACTAAGTCTACTCTAGAGGACTAGGCTAAGACACATTTTCAATAGATTTTTCTTTTAGTCTTGGACTAGTCCTAATCCATATCTGTGAAACCAGAGTTTACGGTTTCAACTTCAACTTTTGGTTTGTTCATTTACAATTTCTCAATCCTTAAAATAAACTGGGAAAAGATTGAAATTTATCCCGTTTCTCATTTGCAAGGGGAAAGTCACAGAGCTCCATGCAGGCCTGACTGTGCTTTCAAGGACTTTCCTGAAGGAATAAAAAAGGGTTATTCTGGCTCTCTGACAAGACAAACACAATCTGCCTCTCTTCTCTGGCCAAGGCAGATGTTGGGACTGCTAGCTGGACAAGAGCGCATGGTCCTGGTGCATTACCACTTCCCCTCAGCTGTGAAAGTACCCACGGTTAAAGGCAGGGTTAGTAATTCCCGAGGACGCTTGCTAAACCACACATTGGAGACACATTGCGAAGCCAAGCGGCATTGTCGTTGTGAGCGGGATTTATTTTCCTATTTACAGATCCAGGGCTGTGTAGAAGTACCGCGTTACTTACGTCTGTAAAATCGGAAACACAAAGTGGTGCAGACCGCCACACAACAGAACTATCCTAGCCTTGGCAATGTGTTTCCAATTTTGGGGGTGGAGCCTCTCAGGGAGCACCTTATGCATTGAAGGGAGAGGTGTATTTTGATAGAGTTCAAATATCAACAATAGTTTTCCAGAATCCCTGACTTCACTTTTACATTCTTGCAATTAAAAGGTACCGTCCTAGATTATGCAATTTCCTCCCCAGCTCAGTATAACATGTGCTTTAAAAGGAAGTATATTGCGGGCTTATGACAGCTGTTGGGGGTGGAGCTTAGATGAGTGTGAGCCACACAACAGTCAGTTGTGGGAGGGGTGTGATCTCTCTGAGCTTCAAACCAAAATAATAATATGTCAACCACAATTCTAGATACAAATGATTTTGATTGATGACATTTTTAATCGCTTTCCGTTTTCACATTAAGTATTCGTATAGATGAACCCACAAACATTATCAAGTAAAGCTAATCATTTCTACCGGGAAAAGTAGGGGTCTAAAACGACTTCATGCAAGTGACACTGTTCAGTCTTGCCACAAAAATTGTGTGCTACATCGATGTGTAGTAAACTTAGCATAAACAAAAGAACTCCTTTCCAAGTAGGAATGTATAGAGCATACTTATCTGCTAAATGTACTGAAATTCTGAAATTTATTAGATTATGGCATGTGTGACGTTGGGTGTGTCTGAGTTAACGGGCCCTATTCTGTTCACGCGTCGTAGACTGACTAATCTCTGGATCAATTGGTTTGTTATGTGCATTAGAAAACGCACTCCTACTGACAATAAAAAATGTAAATGCATTTGCATGGCATATAGGTCAGCATGCATTTATACATGACCAGCAATAGTAGTAGGAATAAGGTCATGGTGATAGCAGTGGTATTTTCTTTCGAACATGGGGCCCACATTTTCGTTTATACATTCTCCTTTAGTGTACCTAGTGTTGGTGCACATACGGGCCCCTAGAAATAATGTCTTTACCACAACTCAGGCAAAGAGTCTGCTTTGACTGCCAACAATTACAGTGTGGAAAATCTCTGGAGCTTGTATTCCTAAATCTGAAAGGAAAAGATTCACAATTAATTTAAGTAGATGGCTCAAAACTGACTGGGAATGACATAAAAAAAGCAGAATCCTATGTTTTAGCTATATTGTAGATTTACTCACAATAACTTTTTCTAAATCAACTATCCTACAATCTGATCATATCAAGTCACACCACACAAATACAGTACATTTTCCTCATGAAATTCCTTCCTGGTTCAAAACAGCAATATTTAATGATTAACGGTTGTACCCAGGAGGGTTAGTGAATGTATGGTAGCTATTTTTTACATTAAAGAACAGAATGGCTCAAGACAACAATATGACCCAATTTATTCACACCATTCAAAGCAAACATTTAGATTACAGTAATATGGGTTTTGAACCCATGTTGAGCTTTCTAAAGCTAATATATTAATGACAGAGCTGGATTATCTGCCTTTTTACGGAGGACGTATCCACATATTTACGTACGTTAAACTTTAAAACCAATGTTTTCCGACCAAATTATACATATTATTTGCTTCTCTATGAGCATGTGGTGGCAATAACTGATATGTTAAAGATCTATGGACAGAAATGGGAAGTACAAAATTACAACTTTGCTATTGTTCTTGATTAGTGTCTATATTAGATGACTAATATCTAAAGTACAGCATAACCTGAGTTTTACCCACTACAGTAAAAAGAAAATTGATATCTTCTAATCCACTAAATGTCTTAAAGCAGTCTTGACATTAATCTGCACATACTAGGGACATATTTTATAAATATCATACCACTTCTGATAAAGCATTTAGCAAATTTGGTAAATAATAATATAAATAATTCAGAAAATTCTGGATGCGACAAGAAACTAAAAGAAGTGGATTTTACCTTTACAGTATATGATCAGGCTAGCAATACTCTGCTAGTTAATCTCATCAGGTAAGGGGAACGGGCAAGGGAACGTGGTTTAAGCTCTGCATCAAAGCATGTAGAGTTTAATGTCTCCTTCGATTATTCTATCAGTTTGCAAAGTGTAACAGCGAACAGGTGTTTGAAGATGACGCCGGTGCTTTGTGAAATAATAACCCCAAAACCTCAAATTGGAACGTGATGCACCTCATTCATGTCCTTATTAAAGCTAGTCAATTATAACAGCTGCTGAGCTGACAAGAAAGCTCCTTCAAGTGGATTTTAACATGAGCATTAATGACAAATGGATTTAGCGCTTTTTCAACCTTCCGGCCACTCAAAGTACTGTGCAGCATTGCCTCACATTCACCCAATCACACATACATTCATACAAGCAAGGCACAATGTGACCACCAGCAGCATTTAGTGGTCTTTCTCAAGGACACCTCGACACTTGGTGAGGAGCTAGCGGAGTTCGAACCAGCAACTTCTAGATCACCTGTCGCCCGCTCCACCCAATGTGCCACTGCCGCCATAAGATGGTGCATCTTACCAGAAGACAAAGTGCAATCTCTCATCAGCTTTACAACGTATTTACTATAGAACATATAACCTACTGGCCAAAGCTGCCTTTACATGCAGAAACCTAGAAGCCCAGATGAGGCTAAGCTAAATCATGTTACAGACAACATGCGTTCTGTGTGGATGAATGTCATCCTTGTTTTAAAATAGCGATGGGTGTTACTGCGCTCTGCCCGTGTTGGAATGCCTTCACGATGCAACAGTAAAGCTCCTTGTTAGTCCTGGCTTGGGCCACATTGTCTGATACTTCCAAATGCTCGCGTGTGGTCGTGCTACGTCGCTTGAGACAATGCAGAGGACGAATAGGAAACAATGAACAGTGAAGTCATGAAGCTTGGCTGTGCGTCATTATGAGTTTAATTTGATTTTGGAGAGAGAATTCTGAGTATTGGTCACCCAGGGGATTATTGTCTCTGTATCTGCTACTGAATTTGACAACAACTATAATTACTTATCATAGATTTGTAGGCTACAACCATGAATTGATTTGAATAATACTTTTAACTATACTATACACAAGCAGAAGTTCTACTTTTTAAATGTTGATTTTCTACCTTTGAAGTCAAGCTCTTTTGATTACATAATCTCTATAACAATGTGTGTAACTGAAGATTTAGTGGAGTAAATCTGTATTTTGGATAGAAGTGCTGGTCAGTGGCTGTTAGCGTGGTTGGAGCTTTAGCTTTCACCCAGTGGACCAACAATAGCATCCAAGAGCTTATCACCACCACCACCAGGGCTTACGGCCGATCTTATCCTGCCTGGCGTAGTGATGAATGATGGAATACTGTTTGCGATATTTACTCACAATGGTTTTTGACCCGTGAGCCCCAGTTCCTCAGAGGGGTGGGTGTGATGAAAAGGTGGGTAGAGTGGCAAGCAGTTGTGTCAAACCATTTGATATGGGCGGGAGTTTATTATGCAAAACACCATGTGTCCCAGCGTAATGCTGAGCTGCCAGCTTTCCTAGTCCCACAGGGATCAAGGGATGTGTGCCTACTGACCGACAGCACAGCACTTAATCTTGCGATGTAACATTATTCTCATGGGCTTTTTACAGAGAGAAATAATGCTTCTGCAAAGAGAGTCAAGTCCTCCCTCCAAACCCTTTAAAGATAATTTGTACTTTGTTTTAACTATTATAAGCAAATGTGTCTGTCACAACATATTGCACCAAAGTAAACTTACTTTGTTATAATGTAATATTTCAGATTTAAATGAAAAGTATTAGTCATATATGAAAAGCTATGTAAAACGTTAATTTAGGGACATTTGTACAATTTGTATATAGCATATATACACACCTTTTACTTTTATTCTTATTAAAGGATGCCTTAGTGTTATTTAGTACAGGCATATGTAAATATACTATATAATGTGTAAACCATGTGATTGCGATGATTTTTCATAGCTTGTGATTACATTAACGTAAGTAATTTGAACCATATAAAACACTGCTTGGTGTAATTATGCTAACAAGAGCACTTTAACGACAGATACTCTGGGGCATGACACATATTCCTTGTGGCTATACATACATACACATTTCATACTGATGAACAGCTACGCAGCAACAACAACCTGTAAAACAGAACATGAAAGTGTTTTTTCCTGCGGTTGTCCTTTATTGCAGCACTAGACGGTTATTCTCGACATCCTTGGACCAAACATTCACACTAGTTTTCCTGTGAGTAGAATACTTCTCCTTATTCTACTGTGTTCTCCTGGGGCACCACACAATGGGAGAGAGTCCTCCAAGGCTGCTTCAAGGCCTGCTGGTTATTTGGACAGCTGCAGACAGGCCTGGTCTAAACCCTGAGCTAGGGTTAAAGCAGATCATGTAAAAGCAACATGTATTGTATGACACACACTTGATCAAGGACCGGGTTGTGATATGGCTGGTCACAGCTAGCTAATCCATGTTACAGCCTAGGTGGCATTGCCGTGTCAACGGTGACACATGCAAATACATCATTCATTAGAGAACAGCTACAGTTCTGATACGCGTATCACTTTATGTTGTGCCACATATCCCAGACACACACACGCCCACACAGGCGCTGCCAGATGGCTGTATCAGACAGAAAAGATACACGTCTAATGTCGTCTAATGTTACAAGATAGCTGAAATTACATGTGTTTTTGCTCCGCGTGTTTTGAATAAAACTATTTGAGGGCAAGGGTCTACGCTCCTCTTTATTAACAAACCTGACCATGTCGTGGCCCATTTTCCCTTTCTGTTTCCATAGCGCAAGGGACCAAGCCAACCGCTCAACACCTCTGCATGCACCCTCCCAAGTAACGTGACCCCCCGCGTAGTGTTCCCATTTCCAACATCCCATAAATGTAAATGGAAATTACAAATATTCCCAAATAAATTATTTTAATTGTCTTTAATGGTGGGAATTGGTTAACAAATCATTAAAAATGTTAAATTACAACATGGCAAAAAATAAACCACCACAATAGGAGGAATGACATGAGCAAGCTGCTGCATGTAGCGAACATAATCATGGAGGGAGGAAACTGAAAACAGCAGTCATATCTGTGTTCGTCTCAAAATACAGAAGCATTCTCAGAAGCCAACCTAGGCGTCAGTGACGTATTTAGAAATGAGGCGCGGTGTATGCAAAACAAAGTGCTGTGAAATGTAGGAATGCAAGAGATCTCATGTCTTTCTAAGCACCGGAATCATTTATTTTTTGTACTCCCCCCCCCCCCCTCCCCAACTTCTCAGAAAAAGACATGTCATTGCTGTATGTATGTATGTATGTATGTAGGTTGACCCAAC
>JAOEGT010049496.1:0-20037 GCA_025447795.1 Speoplatyrhinus poulsoni
TTTTGGGCCTGTGTGTATTTGTGCCGATGTGTGCCAGTGTTTATTATTGCATGTCATCCCTATATGTGTGTGTGTGTGTGTGTGTGTGTGTGTGTGTGTGTGTCTGCGTGTGGTGAAGCGTCTGGGCTGACATCACTCCCCTCCCAGGGTGCCGAGCGGCGGTCGAGGCCCGTCAGCGGGTGGGGTGGGGTTTTGGGAATCCTGGCCTCCGTCCTCTCCCATTGTCCCGAGGCTTCCTGTTCAGGCACGGCTCTTCCGCCATCCCAGGGATCTGGCCCCGCGCCTCCGACCGCCTGGCACGGGACGGGATGGAGATGTCTGTGGCCACACCTCCGGGTTGCGTTACGTATCATCTACCCCCCCCACCACCATCTTTCACAGTGTGCGTTCGCTTGATAGGGCGTTGTCGGCTTATGTCATCTAATGCTATAGTTCCCCTTCACACTGAAAGCAGCCCATCCCGTGTTTATGAGAATTGTATGGTGTTTGAAGAATGAAGGGGGGGGGGGATAGGGGGGACTCCACCCCATACCCACAGATTTACCCTCCGTTTGGAATAAGCGTGTTCTGCTGAACACATTTCTATGTATTATTGGGACAAAAACCAGGCCTCGGAGTGATATGGCATTTATGGGGTGGTTTTAATGCTATCGTGATGGTGTAAGGATTAGTATACAAGGTTTGTGGTAATATTTTATAAATCTGACTGTGTGGCGTCATATTGATGTTGCATATATTAAACCAGATCTAAAAAAAAAATAATCCACAACAAAGTAATAGAATCTGTGATGAGACACATCAATGCTGGTGTTAATATTGCCAAAGTTCCGTTTTGATCCAAATCAGCATTTTATGGGCTGAAAACAGAACTACACGTCATATCCATTAAAAATCACCCCAGGACCTGGCTGGTTTTCATCGGTGCATAGTACGCTCATACAGTACGTCATTAAATTTAAATGTTAACAGTAATGTTAATGGGGGTATCCCTCTCAGCCCCTCCCCTCTCTCAGCTCCTTGATGCATTTTTCAAAAGTTGAAGTGGGTGGGGTCAGGCTCAGAGCTGGGGTGCAGTTACACTTTAATAAAAATCTATTAAGTAGATGTTATTTTATCCCTGCAATCTGTCGTCGTTCCAGAGGTGTGTAGTGTATGAACTCTCTTGTACAGGTGTTTTGTGCATGCCTATCTGCTACAGTAGCGTCACTGATAACATCATGTGGGAGACAGCCAAGAAGACCCATGTTGGCTTTAGCATGCAAGGCCCTTAATGGAGAACACCAAATGCGGGGCCACTGTACCGGAGAGATACCAGAGTGCACTTCAAGGCGGCATGGATCCCTGGGATTTGATAATGAAAGGGACTAAACGCTGGATCTGATCCCGGCTGCACTCAGGGTGGGTGATGTCACCGTCTGTGCAGACTTGAGAAGTCTCACCTCGGTGACGGAGCGCAACAGATGGCCCCCGTCTGGGAAGACTCCGGCAAAGCATTTTAGCATGAGATTTAGCTTTATCCCACGGACTCATTGAGGATTTCGGAGCAGCATGAACATTTGTCAGACATTTTGTACACTAAGGGTATGACCAAAGTGAAGTGAAATCAGAAATGACTCAAATGTGTGTTTTTCCATGCTTCTATATCGTCTTGTAAAGCAAGTGCATTTCCTTTGCCCCCCACCCCCACCCCCAATGTAGATTTAATAGTGGAACCACACACAGCATCTTACTGTTTGAAGAGCGGCCTTTTTGTGGTCGAGGCTCTTTGAGGCATAAGCTTAGATGATTACCCAGAGGGCCGTAAAACATTCACAGTTACAGTGAAGCAGACATGACAAGTTATGTACCGTGTATAAATCGTTTGTTTTAAACCTTATTTGGAGAAAAAAAATCCAGATGAAGAACTACTGTAAATTCGTCCAGTCATGTTAACCTCCAGTCAAACTCAGGCTGACTATACAGTAACGTTTGTTTATCCAGGGATGGATCCAGTTGCTTGCAGACACTCACAGTTACAGTCATTTACACCTCATGGTTGACTTAAGTCATTGGCACTTTGCGGTTCAAGTGCTTTGCCTGGGGGAACTGCAGTATTTGTCGAGCAGGAAACGGGAAGAGGGCCTGCGGGTATTCTACTGCGGGACTCTGACCTTGCCAACCTTTAACCCTTTAAGAATCTCTGATCTTGCAGTCTGAGGCAAGCTCACTGTACAATATGCTACTATGCTACTGCTGAAATATACGTAAACAAATAACAAAACCATTTGAATTGTGTGCCAAAGCCCGGAAGAGCAAACAATGGAATACTCTCCTATTATCTAGCTTTGAGGGTGCATGCCTGCATTATTTTGGACCAGGCATAAAACAGCCTGTAATATATGCCTTCTTGAAACGTGAGCTCATAATGTTATTTGTTTGAGGGTGCTTACGGAATGAGCTCATGCTATACTTAACGTTAAATTAGAGAGATCCAACATAGCATTTATTCGCCATTTTGTTCCCTCTGTGCCTGTTCGGTGGCTAACCCACGGATACATCCTCCTCCTGCACACTTCATGAGAATTGGCTCCGAATCGCCGCATGGTGTCATATGAAGGTAACGTGGGGAAAACGGTGTTCGCTGATGTGCTCTACGTCCACCGATGAGGAATTGCAATAATGTCTGACCCAGAGTGCTGACCTCTCTAGGAGACACTTCTCTAGCTTCACTGAGAGGTAGAGACGCTAGGGAGATAGTATATCGCTATCAGAGATGACCAGTCATGCCTGTCCTGCAACTATTCAGATCAGCAGATCAAAGGGAACAGACGAGAAACTATTAAATATGCATTATGGTCAAACTCATATCATACTCATGTCATATCATTAGTCACTAGTCTCCACAGGCTGAATATAACTGCTAAAATTATCTTATCATCCTCAGTTATATATTATATAAACGTATATCAACAAGACAATTGAGATACGGGGCCTGCTCCTATTTGTTCAGTGTAGTATTAGTAGTGAACTCTGTACACCATCATATGTGCTATTATCAGGGTGTGGAATGTGTAAGATGACAAACTGATAAATTGACATCTCTAAGCACATACAACTTCAAAACACTGTACATTAGCATTATGTGGGAGATAATGAGCCATGAAAAGAGATTCTTGGAAGCCTCTAGATCAGTTTTGGAACGCGACAGGGTGGCTGTTTTTTGTTTAGTTGCTATAATTGCTCCCAAAAGCTTTTGTCTGCTTTTTGTTATTGATTTACTGGCTAACGGACCCTTTGGGCTCGTCACAATGTTTGCAGGCCTGGCACAGTTCTGTTCTGACCACCTAGCATCCTGCCATAAACGCGTAGAATTCGGTTTTATGCTAAGCCGTGCATATTATTGAGACTTTAAATACATTTCGACCATGTTTGTGCAGAGACTTAGGTGGCCTTATAAGAAAGCTGAAACATCTGAACACGGGAGGCACATTCCTCAGTTTTAAGGAAAACTATTTTGTGCTGCACAGCTCACCAACACACAATAAAGCATTGTTAGTTTCACTGAAAAGCCTGGAAAGGGGAAAAGGTGTATCTCAAAAGACAGCATTTACTTCCATATGCAAACAGAGAAATAAAACGAATGCCAACCAAAATGTGGCCTTGCAGAATTACAGGAAAATGTTCTCATCAATCATCCCCAACACCTTGCACTGAAACCCAGCCAGGGGACATGGGGAAATAAATCTTAGGCCACGGCTGTGGCTCCTATTTCCTGGCTTTTCAAGGGTCTTGTCAAAGCCCAGGGTGTATTGGGAGAGAGTGGTCTCCATGACAGCTCTCTATTGTGCACTGCCAACTAGCCAAACCCTGAAGTTTTACATTTTTGGTCTTTATATCGCAGGGTGACATCCGACCCCTGTAGACTCAGCGGGTTATTGTGGAGCTGCGGAACATGACCTTCACATGTGACCTTCACCTCCTAACCGCGCCTTCTCGATCCGCATAGGTCTTTTTTCCATTAGTGCTCGGTATAATTTACGATGCTACCGTAAATACGGGAAGGGATTGTCAAATGACAGGGTGAGAAGTGAAACAAACCAGTGTTGCTTTTCCGCAAACAAAGATCTGCATTTAGCTGTGACAAGTAAACATGTTTGGTCCGTGGCATTCAGTTAGACGTCGTCAAGGAAAAGTAAATTGACCCAATAAACGCTGACAATTAAACCGCAATCACCTCGTAATTAGTTGCTTCCCTAACACCCCAGCAAAAGTTACAAGAGCTATACTCGATCTCACACCAACCCCGTTAAATTCCTGTGCCGGTTACTCTTTGCCACATTGCCGTCTGCTGAGGTTCTGATGCACATGAACGCCTGCTGGCTCAATGATGCTAGTTTAGTCACCAGAACCTTTGTATTTAATGGTAGTGTGTTTATTTTTACACACGCACACACACGCACACACACGCACACACACGCACACACACGGGTATTACCAGCAGGCTAAAATAACCAGCCTTCTTTGGGCATCATATAGGCCTATCATCTAGATCTGCAACTGACCATTTTCTGAATTTATCTATGTATTATATATTATTATTAAATGTGATTCATATACTATAAAAGGGACACATTGGTAATACATTGAGACTGATAGGAACATCCCCTGCATTTCCCCAACAACTTATTACATAATTAACAGGTTGTACTGTATAATGAAAGTAAAACATGACCAATTGTGATTCTCTTTAGAAAAACAAAGTAGGGCTCAGACGTAAATGTTGCCACATTAACACACTTTTTCCTGTTGGCACAATGTGGTGTGGTGGCAGCCACCAGAGAATCCATTTAGCACAAAAAATAAATTTCAGTTGGTACGTCCGGCCGCGTTCTGTTCTGCCTCTATATTTCACTCACTATCTCGACACCGTTTTGGCTGCAAACGTTGGCCCGGGATCACTGTTGTTCAGGCACGACAGCTGCCAGCTACAAGGACGTAATGTCCGCGAGTTCTCGCCGTCGCTTCCTTCCAACCTGACAATGCGGTGTGTGTGTGTGTGTCTGTGTGCGTGCACCTCCATTTTCCAGGCTTTGCCAGGGCCGTAACTCAAGGCGGTGTCTGCCGTGGGGACAAACGTGGGAAGCAGGTGAGTGAGGAAACAAACCTGGCCTCAGTGGCTGGTACTGTAAACGGCTGCTCTGCGATGCCTGAGTTTACATGCTTGCATTTGGCTGCTGGCCCGTTGCTAATCGGAGTCTCGCCGGCCTTGACCGTACTCTAGGCAGCCTTGCTCGTAGAAATGTCCTTCTGACTGAACATCAACTGTATTTTTCTTCCTCATCCCGCCCTGTTCACTGACACTGATACTATTTCCTTACACAGATATGATGGAAGACCGATCATACGTCACTCGCATGGAGCCTTCATAATCACTACCATGATCATTTGTCAACGTCTATTTAGTTGTCCACTTGTCTGTTTTATGGCATTTTAAAGTGCAGACAGAGGGTTAAGGTTACAAACTCACAGTGATGCATCTAACTGACAGCTGACAGTTGACGCTGTGCTTTACATTTATTTTTCATTAGCCACAAGCTGTAGTCAGGGCTGCGATAAACCCACGTTTTGTGTCTATAGGTCACATAGGCTTTGCCTTTTCTCCCTCTGACAACCTGGTCCCTCTGATGGAGAGACGCCGTTAAGTCTGATGACTTTAAGTCCAGAGCCATACCTCAGTGCTGAGGTATGGCTCAATAAGAACCCAGTTCACATTACTCATGGGCGCTTGGACAGCGAAATATTTGTCTTATTGACAAAGAAATGGAGGCTGATTATGCTGAAGCGGTATGTATCTGCATGTTTTCGTGCACTGTATGAAACCTTGCATCTTGGTCCAGGTCCAAAAAAAGAATTTACAGTGACCTTTGTTTTTATTAGAATACTAATTAATAATCGTCTGGTTTTCTGAGCCCATATGGTTATAGAACCAGCTTGACCAACAGTTCCTACATGAAAACAGTGTTGTCCCAATAGCAGCCGTTTATTACATGGTAGTGCTGACAGCTTTGATACTCACATAATTAAGGCCGTAAGAGATGGAGTTTCATGGTGATATCACAGGATAAATCTATACTTTCCTGGCTTTGAGAAACAGCCGTGCGCACTGTATCGCCATAGACATAACATACTGAACAGTAGCATGCACTATGCTCTATTTTAGGGTCGGGCCGTTACCAAATATACCAAAAAAGGCTGGGAAGCTTTAAGCCAGTGTTGGGTCATGTGGTTGCTGAGGTCTGATCTCTACATTCTGTCAGTGGGATGTAATCACATTACAACATACAATAGCAGCCCCCCCTCAGTCCATTCAAACACCCAAATGGAGTGTGTTCAAACACCAACACATGCACCATGTGCTATACACAGGTACAGTAAAGGGTTGGTCAAAGATTAACAGTAGGCTATGCAATGCACATTATTTACTTATCTGTACCTGAACTGCCCTGTTAAGCAAGAGGCCTAACAACAATATATTCCTATGTAAGCTATAAACCGTTCAAAGAAACCAAGTCCAACGATTCTGTGATGCATTTGGAGAGGAGCCAGAGTTTGATGCTGATGATGCATGTCATATGTGTGTTTGGAGGCCGTTGATGAATGTGTCACATAGGTGCGATTCGAAACCTCAACATGGGTGCATAGCAACATAGCATGAAAGCATCGGACTGCAAACACTGGAATAACGTCATGTACTAGCCAGCTGAAAGAATTCCTCCCTTTACCATAAAAGGAACCATCTGAATGAATACCTAAAACAAAATAATGACCTGTGCCTCGTATCATCTTTATTTCTGTCTGCTGTAAAGATGCCATTTAAAAAAAATCTTGTGGCCTTTAAAGATACACTATCGTAAAATTCCAGTTGTATGGTGAGTTGTGATGTCTAAAAGGGGCCTTAATAATCTTTAAATATTTCCAAGACTGATTTAACCCCAGGTATGACATCATTTCTGGATTGTAACCAATCATCTCCGGGATAACTTCTCACTCCGGGAGCCTATCAAGTTAGGGCAAGTAAAAAAAAACACTAAATGAAACAGATTTTCATCTGAAACGGGAAAACGTCTGTTCAGAACAACATTTTTATTTTATGGGGCCTTTAAAACGCAGCCACCTACAGAATTAACTGCATTTCCCACATAATTCTAATATCTCACATCCCATAAATCTGCACAGTGTGTCATATCACGTTTTGCCCTTTAAAGAGGAATGTTTAGGGCTTTTTTTTTTCGGGAGGAATACAGGTGTGCACATCCTCCGCATCATGAAAGAAGAAACAGCCTTTGGCAGAGCGTGCAGGATTCATATTTGTCAGTTAACAGCTAGTCAATGTGTAAAACGCAGGCCTCTTCAGAAAGCATCTTTGACACTATCTACTGAGTGTAGACAGCCCGCTCACGCACGTAGCGAAACGTGGACACTCCCAACAGCTGCAGACCGACGTCCTAACACACGGCTGCATTTGGAGAAAATAACGTAAAATCTTTATTTTAAGAAAAAATTGATAAAAACCTGACCTTACAAACAACAAGCATTAAATAACGACGGGTTCAAGATTGTAAAGCACAAAAAACATTGTGTTCTTCTAGAGCGGGTCAGGCATGGTTAATAAGCATCCATAGCGATGACTGCATTGCCAAAGAATGTTCTAGATAGGCTTCACGTGGGTGATGTCACCTCCTGAAATAAACAACATATTGAGTTCCCTGTAAACCATGGCTAGGCAGGTAAAACAGTGACCTGGTGTCAAGTTACCTGCTACTGTGCATATGTTCTGTGTTGCTGGTTTATGACAACACTGGTGGTGTCAGTGGATTGCGTCACCACACTGAACCCTTCTGGGGCTCATTTTCCACTTCACGGTTTTTGTTGCTATAATTGGCTGTAGGAATCTCATAAGTGCAGAGCTCAGAGTTACGACTTTTTATTAACTAAGGCCTTTAAGCCTCATTAGGGCTTGGTAACTTTACCGCAATCATGAAAAGACGGATGAAATATGTCATTTAAACACACGCATCTAATGTTAAATGAGTCTGTGACCAATGTGGGTTTTTGACTGCAGCCGGCCAGTAGCATAAGGTCGCAGAGGGTTTACGGGATCACGCGTCGAATACTGGTTCAGTCCGGCCCCACCAAGGTATCTCAGCTCGCAGGGCTTTTAAAGTGTCTCTCGATGGGTTACGTTATGCATGAAGCGGATGTAGAAGGCCATAAAATGCAGTCCTTGCCCTTAAGTTCCCTGCAAAAGAACAAAGGGAAGAAAAACGCCTGCCCTTGCGTATCAGTATGCTGTGTGTGTGTGTGTGTGTGTGTACGTGCATGTGTGTGTGTGTGTGTACGTGCATGTGTGTGTGTGTGTGTTTCGGCACTGAAGTCATACTGTAAAAGTCATGAAGCAACATCTGTTGTTCGTTACCACGGCGCTCCTGCTCTCACACCCCTGCTGCTGCCGTTGCCGCGGTACCCGGCGTTCCATGAGGTCATCCTTCCAGGACCCCTGCTCCATCGCCAGTTAAGTAGGAGGGGGGGGTTAAGGGGGTGTTTTCAATATACAGTAAACTTCCCTTTCACCTGGGTTGGATGTTTTTGCAGTGCAGTCAGAGAACGAGGTGTGCTCTACAGCCAGATGGAGAGGTCAAAAGGTCAAAAAGCTAAACGTCAGCAGGAGAGGTTGTTTTCTATATTAGAAAACTGTGTGTTGTCTTGATGGAGAGAGAGCGAGAGAGAGAGAGAAAGTTGGTGTGCATTCCTCAAAACCCTTCCGCACATAACCCAGGGATGTAATCACAAATTGGCGCTCGCCGGCGTGCCAAGAACAGAGGAAGTGATTTAATCTGAGCAAAACGAATTGCACGACAACGGGGTAATAACGATCGCTCCAAATCAAAACCTGGCGCGTTGCGGCGGGCCACGGAAAGACGCTCGGCGGGCAAGTGTTTACTCAAAACCCTGGGGGAAGCATCATTTGTCTTATTCGCTAATGGTCGCATGGGATGTCTCATGTCTGTTTGGTCAGATTTACACATACAGTGGTTCATTACGTGGGCTATGCGGAGGCATTTCTGGCTGTTGTGTTATTAAGATCTGTTCCGCACGTATATTCAATAAACAGTGCAGTTTACTGTATGCTGTTAGAGGTGGCGGTATGTGTCATGTCTCTCCTTAGGCCTGTTTGGGAACACAATGTAAAGATGGGTTGAGTTAAGAATTAATTGTACGAGTCTAGAACGAGTACAACGACGCATAATGGACGCGCGCACACGCACAAATGATTGCGTGTGTGTGTTTTACCCATTTACCAACAGAGCACACGGCTACAGAAACATGGCAGTGTCCAACACGCCGTGAACAGATGAAAATGGCAGATGCTAAAACTCCCATGCAGGCGTTATTGTTTTTTTTTTTTTGTATTAAATAATTTTTTTTTGCTCCAATACACACGTCTCCAAGGCAACAACCTGTCCCTCCGCTGTCAAACCAGACAAAGCACTCCCTCATCAGCTGTTTCCATGGTAATCTCCCATCTACAGTAGGTGTGGATGGATTTACAGTAGACCGCGTGTGAGCATCTATGTGTACGTTTGCAGATCATTTTCACTTTTCTCACACGGAAATTAAGCCCACCTCTGACGGAGGAGTAGTTTCCATGGCGCCTTGACCCACCCACCCCCTTCCTCCCCGACACAGACAGTGATGAAGCACAGGCCATTATAACGCAGGCCTTGGGTCCGAGTCAAACACGCGGACACAGCTGAGCCCGGGGCCGATGGCCAGATGCTAAACGCTAAACGCTACGTGCTACGCCTGTGTGTGTGTGTGTGTGTGTGTGTGTGTGTGCGTGTGTGTGTGAGTGTGTGTGTGAGTGATAATTTGTCATCTCCTATGCAGAGAAAGCTCAGTAACTGGTAGAACACTCACACAAAACTATTACAATCGGGCCATTTGGCAGACGCCTCCATCCAAAGTGACACTCAGTGAGGAGAATTAGCATGACAAAGAGCAGATGTGGCTAGTTAGACATCTTGCTCCGGGGCTTGAACCCACGACCCTCCACTACTAGACTTGAAAAGACACGAGGGGTATGTCCTCGGAATGGAGAGGGGGGTTAGACTGACCTCTCGCGCTCCTGCTCCAGCAGGTTGGTGAACTCGTCGCTCTTCTTCATGAACTCGCCGTGGTTCCTCTTCTCGTCCTCCATCTTGAACAAGGCCTGCTTGTACGACTGCTCCACCATCAGCAGCTGCTCCAGCATGCGCCGGTACGTCTCCTGCTGCTTCTCCACGAGCTTGTCCAGCTGCCGGTCGACAGCGAGGCCGGTTAGCGGTGACTAGCGGTAACTAGCGGTGATTAATGGTGATTAATGAGGGAGTGTGTACAACGTGTATTGCACGTGGGTCTGATGAACCCTTTCTGAGAAGCATGCTATGAATTTTCATACATTACCGTACGTACGCATAAATATTGACAGTATAGTCGTCGGGTAACAGCTGGTAACACTGTGCCAAGAATATTCTGTATGTTCTGTCACTGCGATTATCATGCTTTGGATATTGAGGTTTGAATCTTTTGCTGCCAAAGGGTGCTTTGGTGTTTCTGGTGATAGTTAGAGTAAGACATAAAGCTGACATAAATCTGGTGTTTTGACTGCGAACGTTCTATGTGGTATTTCAGAGGTTGTCTGGGTGTGTGTGGTCACCTCTGCCATGGGCTTCTCATAGATGTCCTCCTGGAAGAGGTCTTCCTTGCCCTGGATGGCATCTCTTTGCAGGGCCTGGAGAACCTTCTGGGGCGTGACGAAGCCGTACTTGGCCTCCAGCAGGGCCAGGTCGATCTTCTCCGCTTTCAGAACCGTGATCACCTCGTCCCGGGCCTGAGGTCAGCGTGTGGGAGGAAGGGGGGTGGGTGGTGGAATTGGCAGAGGTTAGCTTCAGTTGTTAGCCATCTGTCAACAAGAGGCTGCTCTGCTGTGCTCTGTGCAGCCCGGGCCTGACTACGCTTTTAAGGTCTAGTTGGAGCGACGCCTATCCTACTGACCAGGCCGAGCCTGCTACTGTGAACGTTCGCTGGCGTTTAAACTGCGCTCACACCCATCTCATCTCACCTCCCTTCACATTTCTCCTCCAACTGTCATGGAAGAGTGAGATGTGAATGAGGTGTCAGCATGAGCAGAGTTTCAGGAAGGGGTTTTACTGGCAGGCGTTGGCTGGCAAATTATGGGGTGTCATTCATTTTCCTTTATAGTTGTTGCTGTACAAACTTTGACCCCTGACCCTCAAAACATCCCAAAGAAGAGGTTTATGAGTTGTAAAGAGAACTTCTTGCAGCACAAAACGCAGAATGTGTTGGAATAGATGCATAAGGCGGTAAACACTGAGGTTGTTGTTTTGGTTTGGTTGGCACTGGCCTCTACCCCTCCCATCAGAGAGCCCCTAGGCTCACGCTGTTCTCTACCCCTCCCCCTTCCCCAACACCGCGACAGTCAGAGCTAAGGAACAAATAATTCTGCCGGGCCCTATCGCACAACCTGGACTGTACCTTTAATGGTGATAAAAGACACATAGAAACGACTTATTGATATTAAAGAATCTTGAGACCCCTTACGTTTTAGAACCACATACACACACACACGCACAAACGCACCTATACACCCACCCAGAGCACGCTCACCTGCAGCTCTCCCTCCAGCATGCTGAGGAGGAAGAGGAGGTCATCCCTGGAGAGGTCTCTGCCCTTCTCCCTGCGACCTGCCCCGGTGCTCCCGCCTCCTCCACCACCACCACCTCCTCCTCCTCCTCCGCCTCCAGTGCTGCCGCCCCTGGCCGTCTTGTGGCTCCACTCCTGGGGGTCACCCGGGGGAAGGAGGTGGTCCGGGGGCCTCTCCCGCTCCCGAAAGCGGCCCTGGCCCCCCGCCCTCCCCGAGGGCTCCTCCCTCTCGCCGGCCCGCCTGCAGCCCTGCGCCCCCCTCTCCCCCTCCTCCTCCTCTAGGCTGTTGCTACGGGAACGCATGGTGCTGAGACCTGGAGGGGAAGGAGGAGGAGTGGAGGAGGGTGTTATGGGTCATCGTGTGCACCTCTAGGTGGCGCTATGAGCGAATATATTTACATTTGTATACTCTCTGTATACAGGGGGTCGGGTCACTGAGGGGGAGTGAGTGGGTCGCGAAAATTGCAAGCGGCCATTGAATGAATGAAGAATATCAATGAATGGCTGACGCGCTTTACTATCGTGTTGTTCATTGGTCGTTAGCAAGGATGTGGCAAAATAGTTGTTCCTGATTGGATGAGATCCTATTTAGCCGAATGCTCACTATAGGTTCTGGAGCGCTCTGCACCAGAATATTTTCCGCACACACACACAGGTATAGCATTAGCTAAAATGGATAGGTTTTTGAAAATTACGTTATTGGTACTTGGTGATTGGTGGGTCTATAAATAGATTAGTCCTCTCTGGGTGGGTCTTGGCACAAAAAAGTTTGGGAACCCCTGCTGTGGACTATACATGGTATAGTATATGAATGGTAGAGAATATATAACAGTTAGTCTAGTGTAGTGAATATAACATTGTGATTTGTGTACGCTAAAATGTCCTGCATATTCATTACAGCCAAGAAGGCCTCCTCACCTTGTCGGAAAGTCGTTCCCTGCCGATCACAGTCAAGCATTTTGTTTGCAGACTTCCACTAGTCTCCAGAATGTTATGTGAGCAGATAGTTTTTTTTTTTTTTTTTTTTCGTCTGTTGTTCATTAGCCATCATTTACTACTCCACCTTTAACATACTTGCTATATTGTGTAGCAGTGACACATTGTTTTTAACAATGACACAAAAGATGTTCAAATATAAATCTAGATCTATAGTGGGGTTCATAAGCAATGTCAGTCGCACTGCTACTTAAATTATTTTCATAAAAAATGTTTTCTTTGAATATACCAAATGGCATGTATTATATTTATATATAAATAAAATAAAATATATACAAATATTATTGTAATAATAATAATAATAATAATAATAATAATACTAAGATGGTATAACTAAACAAAGATGCAATTGTTAACCGCTGTATAGGATATGCGTAATTCTAACCACTAGATATTGGCTGATACTGGTGTTATTACATCATTGGTTAGTTTTCCTGATGGTATTTAAGATTGCGACATGACGTTTTCCTTTGTGACGTCTGGTCTGTGAATGATCTTCTTATTAGCCAGTAATGTGTCACAATACTTGACTCAGTTTAATCAAGTGACTCACTCACTTCAATGACAGCTGAAGGATTGCAGAACATAGACAAACATCTCTGGTGGCGGGTAATTTATTACTTTGTTTAGTGTTTTATGCACAACTGGAGAAGATACACAAAGACAGAAGGAACAGACCTCGGTAGAAAGACGTGCTGAGACCAATCGGAGTTTGTTTGATCTGAGAATAATGAGCCTTGAGCCATTACGTCATCTGCGTTGTTCTATAACCGTTCGCTCACACTGAGATCGTGGTCAATGTTTATTATCTATTATCATTTTGTAAATCTGGCAGGCCTGACTTGATGCTGGTGTCGTTTGTGTTAAAGATAAATTAAACATGGAAATGGTTTTTATTTTAACAATCTAAATCTAGGCCCACACATTAATCTACAATGGAGTCCATTACCAAGTTCTGTTTGCTTCACCATCCATCAAAAAACAAACACAAAGTCTGTTGACACTGTATACAGTATCTGAACATCAAATCAAGACATTTATTATAAGATTAACAAAGGTTTTTCCGACAATGAACTACAGTTTGCCAGTGCTTTGGGGTCAATGGAGTTTAAATTGCATGTATATACGTGTGTTATGTGTTTGTTAATAGGCTACATGCAAATTAAGTATTATACAAATATTCATAGATTTATTGATTTATTTACATATTTATTATATAAAGATTGTTTATTATAAATTATATAAACCAAACTTGACAAGACAAGTATGAATATGGAATAATATCAAATCAAATTATCACACTAAGACATTAACATTGTACCTTAGTAAATACCATTAGTGCTAGAGTAGTTCATTGTTTAATAGTAGTCATTATGTGTTAGCATTTTGTTAGCTCAGTGGTGTAAACGCGTAATTTCCCAGAATCTCATTGGTGAGCCACCACAATTTGGGGCTAGACGCTAGAACCATAACTTGTGAGTGGGTCCGATCTCCGCGCGAGTCCCCCGGACATTTTACCAGCGAGAGGGGCGGCTCCGCTATGGCTTTGTGCAGGCAAGGAGCCACGTGATTCAGAGCTGATGTAATAGTCCACCCTACAGCTTCAAGACTGCACAAGTTCCACACATCTTGGAACACCGTGACCCAACGCACCCCAGACAAGATCCTGCATCATCATCATCATCATCATCGTCGTACCCATGCACACCTGGCCTGGCTGTAATGGGTGAGAGACGTTCAGAATCTTTGTGTCTGGGTGTGTCATGTGTTGTGTGTTTGCTCATGCCGCTATAATGTGTCTTGGCAGAGCCGGGAGTCATCTGCACAGTGTGCAAACCATCTAACACAGTCACACGAGCGCAGGCCCCAGATCTGATGAAATGCAGCCATATTCACATACTTTGGAGATATTACAACATCAGGACATTTACACACTGTATATATGTGAAAACAAAGGCCTGTTTTTGTTAACAAAACAAAAGCCAGACCCAACACAAAATCGATCTTGGCAGCATGCACTTCAGTTCCCTTTTGTATTTTTTCGTATTGCTTGACCTTGACCAGAGAGCTCACCAAGACCTGATAAGACTTCAATGTGCAAACAGACCTTCCCTAAGCAGTATGACTGAATGTTTCCAGGGTGAACAATTTAGTGTTTGGAAATTGATCCTGGTTGGTTCTGGCCTTTGCCACGAAGACAAAAAATTTTGTTGTAGGACTAAGGAAGAAAAGAATATGGCGGTGATTATAATTTGTGTGCCGTTTGGCAAAGGTGTGAAGGAAATTGCCAAAAGATAGGAAGTGGATTAGCTTTTTCTTAGAAACCACGTGCGGTAACCGACCTTAGATAATCTGTAAGAACACTTAAGTGTGCCGGATCTCTAGTACCAAATGACCTTCCAAAGTCTGCCATTTGATTGTAAACACTGCAACAGCAATGTTTTATCAGGAAATGGCGTTTGTTTCTTTAACACATTTCCTTGGAAGATACATCGCTATGAATCCCAAACACAGTTCTGATGAAAACCACCCACTCAAACATTGTAAAATAATTCGCACATGCCATTACTTGCATTCAACCTTAACACATCACGGCAGTATTATCTGAAAGTACACATACGCAATAGCTCCTTGAATGGAAGGGCTTGTCGTGCAGAACTAGCCTTGTTTTTTGTCAGACTAATCCACTGCCACTGTGGCAGGCACAAACATTTTGTGCAAATGCCAACTGCATTCTGCAAGAACCTCACCGATCAGTGATGTAATGGTAAGTATTAGTAACAGGTGTGCCACTCTTTTGCTGGGGGTTTAGCGGCAACACCTTGTGAATGTTTCTGCAAGCTATCTCATGTTTATGAGTGGAGAGGTAAATGATGAATGGGAACACTGGCGCTACACTTCCCGTGACCTTCATTAAAAGGCTTACGCATACATACGCTTACACAATGACGCACAACAGTCCTACATATTGAGAAGAAAGACACTTAAATATACGGCATAATAACTCCTTGTTGCAAGGGAGGGTCTTGGTTACCATGAGGCCTTATTAAATTCATTAATTCACGTTCTATTAACATTTATGCTCCCCCCCCCCCCCCGTCTTCAAGGACCTTCCATTGCAACCTCATTAAGCATAGGACTTGTCCTAAGCCAGAGTAATACTGTTACTGGAAGGAGATGGGGGGTTGGTCTCGTCAAGCCAGGACCACCAACGTTTGCCTGGACCGCTACCAGGTCAAAAGGCTCTTTCATTCGCAAAGCAAATTAGCAAATTTTCCTCTGTGAATAACTAAACAGTCATCCAGTCGAGTCGCATGCGGGCTCCTAATTGATTAAACCTCTGGTAAACCACTGCGACTGACATTTCTAAAATATTAATAAAATAAAACTACAGGGTCTCATTCAGCAAATTAAGATGGAACACAGCTGCAGATGTGAACCCTTTTCATTTTTCGTTGGCGTTCACGCTTCCCTCCATATAATTTCCAAGCCATCTCCACGCACTTCTCACACGTGCGAGGTGCCTACTGGTTTTATCATCAGCCGTCGTCGGAGTGAACGCATAAAAATTGTGGCTGTCACCACCTCAAGCACTCCTCTAACCCCAGGCGCGGCACAGAGCGCGCGCCGTGCTTTTCAATGCGCGTTAGCTCGCCTCTGCTTTGGAAAGGGCCGCCGCTCATCTTCGCTGGGACGCGATGATGTTTTCACAGTGCGGGTCGGGCTGCGGCGATGACTTCACTTGTCGTGTGCGTCGGAGGTGGAGGGAAGCGAACCGAAGCAAGGGGAAAGGACGTTAAAGTGCCGGCGCGTGGGTGTGCATAGTGTATGTCGAGAGTTGACGATGCAGGTGTGCTGCAGGAACATACCTCCTTCTCACACACACACACACACACGCACGCACAGAGAGCTAAACTGCAGTTTTACATTCCCGGGGCCTTACATCACCGTCCTGCCAATATGATTGAGGGGTCGAGGGGCACACTTCAAACAGAACGGAGGGAGAAGGGGAAAGAGAAGGAAGCCGGCAGGAGCACATGCTTTAGGGGGAGGCGTATGCGGAGGTGGGAGCACCCCCCCCACCCCCCCCACCCCCCACCCCTTCCCCCCGGCTATGAATGTCAGCCTCCCGGTGTGTACGGTCACACATGCCTGTTATCACATGGGCCATCCAGAGGAACCAATAAGCATGCAATACCACACCTGTTGGGTTTACCAGAGAGAAGCACACCTTCAACTGCTGAACAGGTGTCAAATTATCATGCCAGTTATCTGAGTGGAAAGTGACAAGCCACTTTATGACCTTGAAAAGCACTTCGGGGCCTTGGTATACAGCCTATTATGTGAAGCGTGCCTAAACGATAAAGCAGCAAGTATGTCGATTACTGTACTGTAAGTATATGGAGCTCCAAGTCTATCCAAGTCCAATGTAAAGTGTACTGCATTTACCTTCATCTTTCCCTCTGCGTTGTTTACATTTATAGGCATGGCATAGGAGGAGGTACACACAGAATGAAAAATGGTCCTTAAAAAGGCCTTGTGGTGCTACAAAGAACCATCACCTCGTAAACAACAATGTGATGTAGTATATGGTTCTACATGTATGTCATATGGTTCTTTATGGAACCAAAAATAGTTCTTCTATTGCTTCACTCTGAGAGGACCATTTTCGGTTCCAGTTAGCAGCTATTTTTTTTTTTTCTGTGTGTACGCACTACGCAGAATTAAAGAGGCAGCTTCAGGCTCAGGCAATATACGACAGTTACGAGAGATGGTTTGTTGGCGAAGACAGAGGAAACGGATAAGATGGGATCAAGTGTCGCTGGCTTTCCTTGTTAGGGGCGTTGCGCAGAACACCCGTGCACAGTGCAGCGCTCGTTTTTTTTTCTCTTTTTCTTCTCATGCTATGATTTATGGTGGCTGATATTTCATCGTGGGTGATGGCGCGAGTCCAGAAGAGGGAGTTCTGTCCTTTCTATAACAAAACAATTCTTTCAGCTTTCTGCTTACATTTTGTTTGCCAGTAACACCTGTGATTGATGGCGCCAGTGTACACACACACACACACACACACACACACACATGCTAGGGTTGTCTCATGTTTTATACTCTTAAACATTAACGGTATTATTATTATTATTGCCAGTGCATTTTATATATTATATGTCATGGGAAATGTATGATAGTAACAAGCCATGGCGCGGTTATTCACATACGTCAACTGTGCATTGACACAGGCTTATACATGCTCGGATAATAACTGCCACAACTTTAATAACCCGCTAATACAAAAAGATAAATTGGACAATATAAGTGGCTTTTTGGAGTGCAGACTTCCAAGGCTGAAATTATTTTTCTAAACCTATCCCAGACGAACCAAAGTAGCTTTATGGCTTACTCCCAAAATGGAAGTTTGAATGATTCACAGATTTAGTAATAGCATTATTGTGTTGCTCAGTAGGTCATTTAATCAGAAACAGAGACTTCGGTAGACTCTCGTGGCTTTTAGTGGACACCTCTCTTCCCCTGTAAGTTCAGCTTGATTTGTCTCCACCTAGTAACCCTATACAGGGTTAAATGCATTCAGTATGTCAACTGCATTCAAAGACTTCTTTAGTGTTTCACGCCGGAGGTGATTACATGGCCTAATAAAATAGAAGAAAAAAAAAAGAAGTTGCCTATTGTATGTTTACAAACAGTGGTGCGGTTGCCACGGTAACAGCTATGCATCTGTACTCCTGTCCTGGATGTTGGGCTGAGTGGTGCACAAAAGCAGTTCAAACCACCGCCCGTGGGAGTTTCCTGCCACCGTATACCTCTCGTCCGTTTGGGAATATGCGCTGCAGTGGAGTAAAACGTCGTAGACCACGGCTCACACTGTGGACCCGTAAATCCCTCCGTGCTCAACTTGGGCCAGACAGAGGGAACAGAGATGCTTTACTACAGATGTAGCTGTTAAAAGCCTCAGGATATACGACAACGTCTTACTTCTGAGGGGCTCCAGGCTTTCAATATGCCCGTCTTGGTAAAATATCACCACTGCACATTTTCACTTCAAGGCATCCTCTTTACAAGTCCCCGGAGATGATGCAATCGATTGAAAATTCCTGCACGATCACGGACTGCATTGCTGCGGCCTCTGAACATTTAGCCTTGCAGGAAGAGCTTTAAAACACAGGGTCAATCTTAAGAGAGGCAAACACGACACCCCCTCCTCCGTGCATTTCGACATCAAGTGCTTTCCCCGTGAACTTTAAGAAATATGCGGTGGCCTTCTCAGCTTCACGCGTGTGAGCAGTTAGGAAAGATATGTAGTGAATTATGTTATAAACTTCCGGCAATATTAAGCAATTTAAATGCTGTACAATATACCGTCTGTAGTCAACACTAATCATGAATAATTAACGGGGGCAAACGCCATGCATCTTTGAATTCCAGTGGCATCCTCGTGTAATACCATGTACAGTAGACGTGCTGTATATAGACTAACTAATGCACTGTACTGTGGACATAGCCAGACGTGTGATATCACGAGAATGTGGAAGAGAGCGAGACGGTAAGCCTGTTGAAAGGTCAAACAAGAGAGGGAAGACGTTTGTTCTGCTACAGCACGCTGTTCTGTGGCCATATGCTAGTAGTTTCTTAGCAAACAAAGCAAGTGGCCAAGATCTTGAGACGGGGTAACCGTGCAGCAGTAGAAGCAGTAGCTGTACCAAGATAACCTTTCCCTTAAAGGCAATACGGTCACACTACATCTACCCCTACACTGCGGTAGATGGATGCATTCGGGGCGCAGGCTACAAACAACACACTGCATGGGGCAAGCTCTCGGAGTTACCCCCGGGAGGGAGGGCCTGCCTCGGGGGGAGAAGTGAAGGCATCGTCCGTCTGGATGAGCACAAGAACGCAACAACACTCCCCCCCTGCGCAAGCTAACGTCCTTGCTCTATAGTGTCTCTGCTAACGTGTCTGTTGACAATAGCTTAGCTAATGCTGGTAGCGGGACGCGGGCTGCCATTGCTGCGTGGACAATGGGGGTGGTGTGGCTATCTGTCCTCTGCTGCCTGGGAGAGTGAGAGGAAGGAAACTGGAACAAGGCTCTGGTCTGGACTCACTGCCAGGTTTACGTCCAGAGGTTTGAGACCGGGAGGCGGGCCAGGACCATGTTGAACGATGGAGGATGTCTGAGCACACACACACACACACATGCAGACACACACATTTTAACTTGCATGGTGGACAGAACACACACACACACACACACACACTTTAACTTGCATGGTGGACAGAACACACACA